>VFXL01000247.1:0-87209 GCA_009761765.1 Phenacoccus solenopsis | reverse complement strand
TTTTTTTGAATAGAAATAACATTTGATGATTTTCAAATTTCTATCCATAGAGTAACTTCAAGTTGAGGAGCAAGAGTACCTCTGTGTTGGATAGGCGTGGGAACAAAGAAAATTGTTTAATTATTTCGAATGTGTTGAGATTGAATAGAATTTATTTTGAAATTTCAATCAATCATGCATTTGAATTTTTGAAACCCTTGAATAACTTCCTCTCAAATGAATCATATTGGAGTCCTATTAAACGTCGCTTGGCAGCTGACAAAAAGTGGAGCCATTCCAACGACAACCATATACGCAACGCGCATTAAAATTTGCTGCAGTCGAAAAGTTTCAAATGATAAATGACAAATACGGGTTCATTTTGTAACCCACCTTTTTGAAAATCTTGCAAAACTGTACGGTTGCATTTCAGTAAAATGATAATCACAGCGAAATTCAAATTTTTGAAATTTTAGTTTAACCTAGCCTACTTCCTTCTACAAATTCGAAAGGAGGAAGTTCAAAATGGGTACGAAGATGGAGGGAAAGGTGTTTAGCAAAACGTGATCAGGTTAAAATTCGTCCTAATCAAATTTGAGGATTTTTTAAGATTTTCAGATTTTTTCACACTCATTTAGAGGATTAAAGCTCACCCTAAGTTGAATGATGGTCAAGGCAACAAAGAAAAGTGTAATATAGTAGAGTAGATTGACGTAAAAACATCAATTCTCTAAATAAATCAGCACTGGTCAAACATTAGGTCCACCTCCCTTCAGTCATTTTATAGCCAGGCATTTGAGTATTACTTATAAAGTACCATTAAATTGAATGAACATAGTGTTTAAAATTGCGACGAAATTGAACGGGCAATTCCACGCATCTTGGAGGCCAACGCAAAGATCAAAAATCTCGTTTTGCTTCCATAATAAACCTAATGTAGATCGATTGATTCATTGCATAATAATCACCCTTCGCAACCACATTAATAAAGGTTCCGAAGGACAAAGCTAAGAATTTACCCAAATAATTTAGCTACTAAAAACATGAAATAAGATATGAAAATGTGCAATTTAAATATTTTCTGATTCTCGTCGAGCAAAGCTCAGTCAAATTTCGAAATTTTATACCTACCTACGTGTATTGTCGTGAATTTCAAGGTTTGAGAAGTTACTCGTTGGCAAAGTACAGCGTAGTGTTTGCACAGCTTGTTGAAATATAAAATAGGAATCGAAATAATACTTCGTCGCGATGTCATGTAGGCAGCAAATAATGTAGAAGTGCGCAAATTTCGTGAAAAAATGCGCGAACAACTTTTTTCGAAAAAAAAAAAAATCCACTATGCTCGAGAGAAGTAATTAGAAGATATATGTACATGTAATAGGTTTATCCTGGATATCACAATGGTATGGAGTGGCATGAATAGGTGACCACGGTATACGTAAAACTGGGTATTAAACAAGGATGATTCTGTTGAAATGTACATCATCTTACATTAATTTATTGTCAACATTTCAGTTGTAATTGAACATTCTCTGGAAAATATGATAAGGAGCAACAAGATTCATTACATGACCTTGATCAATCTTTAAAATGCAAATATTAATTCTCGACATTTTTGCGCTACTTTGCCATCCAAGTCGAAGTGTAAAACTTCACCTGACGAGAAAGGAAGTGACGACAAAACAAAGTTTTAATATTACAGAATTCAATTCCTATTGTTGGCAAAAAAAGAAAAAAAAATACCAATCTAGAACCTCCAACCTCATAATAACTTGTATTGTTATAATATATCATCGAAGTATTTTAAAATTCAAAACCATAATGTTGTCCTACAGTAACTATGTTCGCAGGAAAAAATCATGTTCCCAATAATTTATACAATTTCTCAAGCGCTTCGATTATACGAGCAAGTGGCCAAGGTCAAACATATTGAATAGCGCTTAGAGGCGTTGCTTCGCGCTCCACGACAAATAAGTACAACCGAAATGTTTCGCAACGCGCTCCTCATTCCTACAAAAGTATGAAAATTTCCGAAATATTGCTCGCTATTACGGCTTTATTTCAGAGATCTGATGTATCCGAAATTATGACTCGGTTTTTCTTTCATAACTATCATTATTATCATTTCATTTTTATTTTATTTTATTTAGAATACATGGATTCAAAAAGAAATGAAAGAAATGAATCCCAAAGGAGAACACCAAAACTGAGGTTTCCATCATCCTCCTCCACCAAATTTTATCGAAATGATACGAAAATCAACGTGTGAATTTACCTATAGTAGGGTGTTGAAAAATATATCTTTCAAGTTTTTTTGAATAGAAATAACATTTGATGATTTTCAAATTTCTATCCATAGAGTAACCTTCAAGTTGAGGAGCAAGAGTACCTCTGTGTTGGATAGGCGTGGGAACAAAGAAAATTGTTTAATTATTTCGAAATGTGTTGAGATTGAAATAGAATTTATTTTGAAATTTGCATCAATCATGCATTGAATTTTTGAAAACCCTTGAATAACTTCCTCTCAAATGAATCATATTGGAGTCCTATATAAACGTCGCTTGGCAGCTGACAAAAAGTGGAGCCATTCCAACGACAACCATATACGCAACGCGCATTAAAATTTGCTGCAGTCGAAAAGTTTCAAATGATAAATGACGAATACGGGTTCATTTTGTAACCCACCTTTTTGAAAATCTTGCAAAACTATACGGTTGCATTTTAGTAAGATGATAATCACAGCGAAATTCAAATTTTTGAAATTTTAGTTTAACCTAGCCTCCTTCCTTCTACAAATTCGAAAGGAGGAAGTTCAAAATGGGTACGAAGATGGAGGGAAAGGTGTTTAGCAAAACGTGATCAGGTTAAAATTCGTCCTAACCAAATTTGAGGATTTTTTAAGATTTTCAGATTTTTTCACACTCATTTAGAGGGTTAAAGCTCACCCTAAGTTGAATGATGGTCAAGGCAACAAAGAAAAGTGTAATATAGTAGAGTAGATTGACGTAAAAACATCAATTCTCTAAATAAAATCAGCACTGGTCAAACATTAGGTCCACCTCCCTTCAGTCATTTTATAGCCAGGCATTTGAGTATTACTTATAAAGTACCATTAAATTGAATGAACATTGTGTTTAAAATTGCGACGAAATTGAACGGGCAATTCCACGCATCTTAGAGGCCAACGCAAAAATCAAACATCTCGTTTTGCTTCCATAATAAAGCTAATGTAGATCGATTGATTCGTTGCATAATAATCACCCATTCGCAACCACATTAATAAAGGTTCCGAAGGACAAAGCTAAGAATTTACCCAAATAATTTAGCTACTAAAAACGTATGAAGATATGAAAATGTGCAATTTAAATATTTTCTGATTCTCGTCGAGCAAAGCTCTGTCAAATTTCGAAATTTTATACCTACCTACGTGTATTGTCGTGAATTTCAAGGTTTGAGAAGTTACTCGTTGGCAAAGTACAGCGTAAGTGTTTGCACAGCTTGTTGAAATATAAAATAGGAATCGAAATAATACTTCGTCGCGATGTCATGTAGGCAGCAAATAATGTAGAAGTGCGCAAATTTCGTGAAAAAATGCGCGACACAACTTTTTTCGAAAAAAAAAAAAATCCACTATGCTCGAGAGAAGTAATTAGAAGATATATGTACATGTAATAGGTTTATCCTGATATCACAATGGTATGGAGTGGCATGAATAGGTGACCACGAGTATACGTAAAACTGGGTATTAAACAAGGCTGATTCTGTTGAAATGTACATCATCTTACATTAATTTATTGTCAACATTTCAGTTGTAATTGAACATTCTCTGGAAAATATGATAAGGAGCAACGAGACTCATTACATGACCTTGATCAATCTTTAAAATGCAAATGTTAATTCTCGACATTTTTGCGCTACTTTGCCATCCAAGTTGAAGTGTAAAACTTCACCTGACGAGAAAGGAAGTGACGACAAAACAAAGTTTTAATATTACAGAATTCAATTCCTATTGTTGGCAAAAAAAGAAAAAAAAATACCAATCTAGAACCTCCAACCTCATAATAACTTGTATTGTATAATATATCATCGAAGTATTTTAAAATTCAAAACCATAATGTTGTCCTACAGTACCTATGTTCGCAGGAAAAAATCATGTTCCCAATAATTTACACAATTTCTCAAGCGCTTCGATTATACGAGCAAGTGCCAAGGTCAAACATATTCAATAGCGCTTAGAGGCGTTGCTTCGCGCTCCACGACAAATAAGTACAACCGAAATGTTTCGCAACGCGCTCCTCATTCCTACAAAAGTATGAAAATTTCCGAAATATTGCTCGCTATTACGGCTTTATTTCAGAGATCTGATGTATCCGAAATTATGACTCGGTTTTTCTTTCATAACTATCATTATTATCATTTCATTTTTATTTTATTTTATTTAGAATACATGGATTCAAAAAGAAATGAAAGAAATGAATCCCAAAGGAGAACACCAAAACTGAGGTTTCCATCATCCTCCTCCACCAAATTTTATCGAAATGATACGAAAATCAACGTGTGAATTTACCTATAGTAGGGTGTTGAAAAATATATCTTTCAAGTTTTTTTGAATAGAAATAACATTTGATGATTTTCAAATTTCTATCCATAGAGTAACCTTCAAGTTGAGGAGCAAGAGTACCTCTGTGTTGGATAGGCGTGGGAACAAAGAAAATTGTTTAATTATTTCGAAATGTGTTGAGATTGAAATAGAATTTATTTTGAAATTTGCATCAATCATGCATTGAATTTTTGAAAACCCTTGAATAACTTCCTCTCAAATGAATCATATTGGAGTCCTATATAAACGTCGCTTGGCAGCTGACAAAAAGTGGAGCCATTCCAACGACAACCATATACGCAACGCGCATTAAAATTTGCTGCAGTCGAAAAGTTTCAAATGATAAATGACAATACGGGTTCATTTTGTAACCCACCTTTTTGAAAATCTTGCAAAACTGTACGGTTGCATTTCAGTAAAATGATAATCACAGCGAAATTCAAATTTTTGAAATTTTAGTTTAACCTAGCCTCCTTCCTTCTACAAATTCGAAAGGAGGAAGTTCAAAATGGGTACGAAGATGGAGGGAAAGGTGTTTGCAAAACGTGATCAGGTTAAAATTCGTCCTAACCAAATTTGAGGATTTTTTAAGATTTTCAGATTTTTTCACACTCATTTAGAGGGTTAAAGCTCACCCTAAGTTGAATGATGGTCAAGGCAACAAAGAAAAGTGTAATATAGTAGAGTAGATTGACGTAAAAACATCAATTCTCTAAATGAAATCAGCACTGGTCAAACATTAGGTCCACCTCCCTTCAGTCATTTTATAGCCAGCATTTGAGTATTACTTATAAACTACCATTAAATTGAATGAACATTGTGTTTAAAATTGCGACGAAATTGAACGGGCAATTCCACGCATCTTAGAGGCCAACGCAAAAATCAAACATCTCGTTTTGCTTCCATAATAAACCTAATGTAGATCGATTGATTCATTGCATAATAATCACCCTTCGCAACCACATTAATAAAGGTTCCGAAGGACAAAGCTAAGAATTTACCCAAATAATTTAGCTACTAAAAACATATGAAGATATGAAAATGTGCAATTTAAATATTTTCTGATTCTCGTCGAGCAAAGCTCAGTCAAATTTCGAAATTTTATACCTACCTACGTGTATTGTCGTGAATTTCAAGGTTTGAGAAGTTACTCGTTGGCAAAGTACAGCGTACGTGTTTGCACAGCTTGTTGAAATATAAAATAGGAATCGAAATAATACTTCGTCGCGATGTCATGTAGCAGCAAATAATGTAGAAGTGCGCAAATTTCGTGAAAAAATTGCGCGAACAACTTTTTTCGAAAAAAAAAAAAATCCACTATGCTCGAGAGAAGTAATTAGAAGATATATGTACATGTAATAGGTTTATCCTGATATCACAATGGTATGGAGTGCATGAATAGGTGACCACGAGTATACGTAAAACTGGGTATTAAACAAGGCTGATTCTGTTGAAATGTACATCATCTTACATTAATTTATTGTCAACATTTCAGTTGTAATTGAACATTCTCTAGAAAATATGATAAGGAGCAACAAGATTCATTACATGACCTTGATCAATCTTTAAAATGCAAATATTAATTCTCGACATTTTTGCGCTACTTTGCCATCCAAGTCGAAGTGTAAAACTTCACCTGACGAGAAAGGAAGTGACGACAAAACAAAGTTTTAATATTACAGAATTCAATTCCTATTGTTGGCAAAAAAAAAAAAAAAAAAAAAAAAAATACCAATCTAGAACCTCCAACCTCATAATAACTTGTATTGTATAATATATTCATCGAAGTATTTTAAAATTCAAAACCATAATGTTGTCCTACAGTACCTATGTTCGCAGGAAAAAATCATGTTCCCAATAATTTACACAATTTCTCAAGCGCTTCGATTATACGAGCAAGTGGCCAAGGTCAAACATATTCAATAGCGCTTAGAGGCGTTGCTTCGCGCTCCACGACAAATAAGTACAACCGAAATGTTTCGCAACGCGCTCCTCATTCCTACAAAAGTATGAAAATTTCCGAAATATTGCTCGCTATTACGGCTTTATTTCAGAGATCTGATGTATCCGAAATTATGACTCGGTTTTTCTTTCATAACTATCATTATTATCATTTCATTTTTATTTTATTTTATTTAGAATACATGGATTCAAAAAGAAATGAAAGAAATGAATCCCAAAGGAGAACACCAAAACTGAGGTTTCCATCATCCTCCTCCACCAAATTTTATCGAAATGATACGAAAATCAACGTGTGAATTTACCTATAGTAGGGTGTTGAAAAATATATCTTTCAAGTTTTTTTGAATAGAAATAACATTTGATGATTTTCAAATTTCTATCCATAGAGTAACCTTCAAGTTGAGGAGCAAGAGTACCTCTGTGTTGGATAGGCGTGGGAACAAAGAAAATTGTTTAATTATTTCGAAATGTGTTGAGATTGAAATAGAATTTATTTTGAAATTTGCATCAATCATGCATTGAATTTTTGAAAACCCTTGAATAACTTCCTCTCAAATGAATCATATTGGAGTCCTATATAAACGTCGCTTGGCAGCTGACAAAAAGTGGAGCCATTCCAACGACAACCATATACGCAACGCGCATTAAAATTTGCTGCAGTCGAAAAGTTTCAAATGATAAATGACAATACGGGTTCATTTTGTAACCCACCTTTTTGAAAATCTTGCAAAACTATACGGTTGCATTTAGTAAAATGATAATCACAGCGAAATTCAAATTTTTGAAATTTTAGTTTAACCTAGCCTACTTCCTTCTACAAATTCGAAAGGAGGAAGTTCAAAATGGGTACGAAGATGGAGGGAAAGGTGTTTAGCAAAACGTGATCAGGTTAAAATTCGTCCTAATCAAATTTGAGGATTTTTTAAGATTTTCAGATTTTTTCACACTCATTTAGAGGATTAAAGCTCACCCTAAGTTGAATGATGGTCAAGGCAACAAAGAAAAGTGTAATATAGTAGAGTAGATTGACGTAAAAACATCAATTCTCTAAATCAAATCAGCACTGGTCAAACATTAGGTCCACCTCCCTTCAGTCATTTTATAGCCAGCATTTGAGTATTACTTATAAACTACCATTAAATTGAATGAACATTGTGTTTAAAATTGCGACGAAATTGAACGGGCAATTCCACGCATCTTAGAGGCCAACGCAAAAATCAAACATCTCGTTTTGCTTCCATAATAAACCTAATGTAGATCGATTGATTCATTGCATAATAATCACCCTTCGCAACCACATTAATAAAGGTTCCGAAGGACAAAGCTAAGAATTTACCCAAATAATTTAGCTACTAAAAACGTATGAAATATGAAAATGTGCAATTTAAATATTTTCTGATTCTCGTCGAGCAAAGCTCAGTCAAATTTCGAAATTTTATACCTACCTACGTGTATTGTCGTGAATTTCAAGGTTTGAGAAGTTACTCGTTGGCGAAGTACAGCGTACGTGTTTGCACAGCTTGTTGAAATATAAAATAGGAATCGAAATAATACTTCGTCGCGATGTCATGTAGGCAGCAAATAATGTAGAAGTGCGCAAATTTCGTGAAAAAATGCGCGAACAACTTTTTTCGAAAAAAAAAAAATCCACTATGCTCGAGAGAAGTAATTAGAAGATATATGTACATGTAATAGGTTTATCCTGGATATCACAATGGTATGGAGTGGCATGAATAGGTGACCACGGGTATACGTAAAACTGGGTATTAAACAAGGCTGATTCTGTTGAAATGTACATCATCTTACATTAATTTATTGTCAACATTTCAGTTGTAATTGAACATTCTCTGGAAAATATGATAAGGAGCAACAAGATTCATTACATGACCTTGATCAATCTTTAAAATGCAAATATTAATTCTCGACATTTTTGCGCTACTTTGCCATCCAAGTCGAAGTGTAAAACTTCACCTGACGAGAAAGGAAGTGACGACAAAACAAAGTTTTAATATTACAGAATTCAATTCCTATTGTTGGCAAAAAAAAAAAAAAAAATACCAATCTAGAACCTCCAACCTCATAATAACTTGTATTGTTATAATATATTCATCGAAGTATTTTAAAATTCAAAACCATAATGTTGTCCTACAGTAACTATGTTCGCAGGAAAAAATCATGTTCCCAATAATTTATACAATTTCTCAAGCGCTTCGATTATACGAGCAAGTGGCCAAGGTCAAACATATTGAATAGCGCTTAGAGGCGTTGCTTCGCGCTCCACGACAAATAAGTACAACCGAAATGTTTCGCAACGCGCTCCTCATTCCTACAAAAGTATGAAAATTTCCGAAATATTGCTCGCTATTACGGCTTTATTTCAGAGATCTGATGTATCCGAAATTATGACTCGGTTTTTCTTTCATAACTATCATTATTATCATTTCATTTTTATTTTATTTTATTTAGAATACATGGATTCAAAAAGAAATGAAAGAAATGAATCCCAAAGGAGAACACCAAAACTGAGGTTTCCATCATCCTCCTCCACCAAATTTTATCGAAATGATACGAAAATCAACGTGTGAATTTACCTATAGTAGGGTGTTGAAAAATATATCTTTCAAGTTTTTTTGAATAGAAATAACATTTGATGATTTTCAAATTTCTATCCATAGAGTAACCTTCAAGTTGAGGAGCAAGAGTACCTCTGTGTTGGATAGGCGTGGGAACAAAGAAAATTGTTTAATTATTTCGAAATGTGTTGAGATTGAAATAGAATTTATTTTGAAATTTGCATCAATCATGCATTGAATTTTTGAAAACCCTTGAATAACTTCCTCTCAAATGAATCATATTGGAGTCCTATATAAACGTCGCTTGGCAGCTGACAAAAAGTGGAGCCATTCCAACGACAACCATATACGCAACGCGCATTAAAATTTGCTGCAGTCGAAAAGTTTCAAATGATAAATGACAATACGGGTTCATTTTGTAACCCACCTTTTTGAAAATCTTGCAAAACTATACGGTTGCATTTTAGTAAAATGATAATCACAGCGAAATTCAAATTTTTGAAATTTTAGTTTAACCTAGCCTCCTTCCTTCTACAAATTCGAAAGGAGGAAGTTCAAAATGGGTACGAAGATGGAGGGAAAGGTGTTTAGCAAAACGTGATCAGGTTAAAATTCGTCCTAACCAAATTTGAGGATTTTTTAAGATTTTCAGATTTTTTCACACTCATTTAGAGGGTTAAAGCTCACCCTAAGTTGAATGATGGTCAAGGCAACAAAGAAAAGTGTAATATAGTAGAGTAGATTGACGTAAAAACATCAATTCTCTAAATCAAATCAGCACTGGTCAAACATTAGGTCCACCTCCCTTCAGTCATTTTATAGCCAGCATTTGAGTATTACTTATAAACTACCATTAAATTGAATGAACATTGTGTTTAAAATTGCGACGAAATTGAACGGGCAATTCCACGCATCTTGGAGGCCAACGCAAAGATCAAAAATCTCGTTTTGCTTCCATAATAAAGCTAATGTAGATCGATTGATTCGTTGCATAATAATCACCCATTCGCAACCACATTAATAAAGGTTCCGAAGGACAAAGCTAAGAATTTACCCAAATAATTTAGCTACTAAAAACGTATGAAGATATGAAAATGTGCAATTTAAATATTTTCTGATTCTCGTCGAGCAAAGCTCAGTCAAATTTCGAAATTTTATACCTACCTACGTGTATTGTCGTGAATTTCAAGGTTTGAGAAGTTACTCGTTGGCGAAGTACAGCGTACGTGTTTGCACAGCTTGTTGAAATATAAAATAGGAATCGAAATAATACTTCGTCGCGATGTCATGTAGGCAGCAAATAATGTAGAAGTGCGCAAATTTCGTGAAAAAATGCGCGAACAACTTTTTTCGAAAAAAAAAAAAATCCACTATGCTCGAGAGAAGTAATTAGAAGATATATGTACATGTAATAGGTTTATCCTGGATATCACAATGGTATGGAGTGGCATGAATAGGTGACAGTATACGTAAAACTGGGTATTAAACAAGGCTGATTCTGTTGAAATGTACATCATCTTACATTAATTTATTGTCAACATTTCAGTTGTAATTGAACATTCTCTGGAAAATATGATAAGGAGCAACAAGATTCATTACATGACCTTGATCAATCTTTAAAATGCAAATGTTAATTCTCGACATTTTTGCGCTACTTTGCCATCCAAGTTGAAGTGTAAAACTTCACCTGACGAGAAAGGAAGTGACGACAAAACAAAGTTTTAATATTACAGAATTCAATTCCTATTGTTGGCAAAAAAAGAAAAAAAAATACCAATCTAGAACCTCCAACCTCATAATAACTTGTATTGTATAATATATTCATCGAAGTATTTTAAAATTCAAAACCATAATGTTGTCCTGCAGTACCTATGTTCGCAGGAAAAAATCATGTTCCCAATAATTTACACAATTTCTCAAGCGCTTCGATTATACGAGCAAGTGCCAAGGTCAAACATATTCAATAGCGCTTAGAGGCGTTGCTTCGCGCTCCACGACAAATAAGTACAACCGAAATGTTTCGCAACGCGCTCCTCATTCCTACAAAAGTATGAAAATTTCCGAAATATTGCTCGCTATTACGGCTTTATTTCAGAGATCTGATGTATCCGAAATTATGACTCGGTTTTTCTTTCATAACTATCATTATTATCATTTCATTTTTATTTTATTTTATTTAGAATACATGGATTCAAAAAGAAATGAAAGAAATGAATCCCAAAGGAGAACACCAAAACTGAGGTTTCCATCATCCTCCTCCACCAAATTTTATCGAAATGATACGAAAATCAACGTGTGAATTTACCTATAGTAGGGTGTTGAAAAATATATCTTTCAAGTTTTTTTGAATAGAAATAACATTTGATGATTTTCAAATTTCTATCCATAGAGTAACCTTCAAGTTGAGGAGCAAGAGTACCTCTGTGTTGGATAGGCGTGGGAACAAAGAAAATTGTTTAATTATTTCGAAATGTGTTGAGATTGAAATAGAATTTATTTTGAAATTTGCATCAATCATGCATTGAATTTTTGAAAACCCTTGAATAACTTCCTCTCAAATGAATCATATTGGAGTCCTATATAAACGTCGCTTGGCAGCTGACAAAAAGTGGAGCCATTCCAACGACAACCATATACGCAACGCGCATTAAAATTTGCTGCAGTCGAAAAGTTTCAAATGATAAATGACAATACGGGTTCATTTTGTAACCCACCTTTTTGAAAATCTTGCAAAACTATACGGTTGCATTTTAGTAAAATGATAATCACAGCGAAATTCAAATTTTTGAAATTTTAGTTTAACCTAGCCTACTTCCTTCTACAAATTCGAAAGGAGGAAGTTCAAAATGGGTACGAAGATGGAGGGAAAGGTGTTTAGCAAAACGTGATCAGGTTAAAATTCGTCCTAACCAAATTTGAGGATTTTTTAAGATTTTCAGATTTTTTCACACTCATTTAGAGGGTTAAAGCTCACCCTAAGTTGAATGATGGTCAAGGCAACAAAGAAAAGTGTAATATAGTAGAGTAGATTGACGTAAAAACATCAATTCTCTAAATGAAATCAGCACTGGTCAAACATTAGGTCCACCTCCCTTCAGTCATTTTATAGCCAGCATTTGAGTATTACTTATAAACTACCATTAAATTGAATGAACATTGTGTTTAAAATTGCGACGAAATTGAACGGGCAATTCCACGCATCTTAGAGGCCAACGCAAAAATCAAACATCTCGTTTTGCTTCCATAATAAACCTAATGTAGATCGATTGATTCATTGCATAATAATCACCCATTCGCAACCACATTAATAAAGGTTCCGAAGGACAAAGCTAAGAATTTACCCAAATAATTTAGCTACTAAAAACATATGAAGATATGAAAATGTGCAATTTAAATATTTTCTGATTCTCGTCGAGCAAAGCTCAGTCAAATTTCGAAATTTTATACCTACCTACGTGTATTGTCGTGAATTTCAAGGTTTGAGAAGTTACTCGTTGGCAAAGTACAGCGTAGTGTTTGCACAGCTTGTTGAAATATAAAATAGGAATCGAAATAATACTTCGTCGCGATGTCATGTAGCAGCAAATAATGTAGAAGTGCGCAAATTTCGTGAAAAAATGCGCGAACAACTTTTTTCGAAAAAAAAAAAAATCCACTATGCTCGAGAGAAGTAATTAGAAGATATATGTACATGTAATAGGTTTATCCTGATATCACAATGGTATGGAGTGCATGAATAGGTGACCACGAGTATACGTAAAACTGGGTATTAAACAAGGCTGATTCTGTTGAAATGTACATCATCTTACATTAATTTATTGTCAACGTTTCAGTTGTAATTGAACATTCTCTAGAAAATATGATAAGGAGCAACGAGACTCATTACATGACCTTGATCAATCTTTAAAATGCAAATGTTAATTCTCGACATTTTTGCGCTACTTTGCCATCCAAGTTGAAGTGTAAAACTTCACCTGACGAGAAAGGAAGTGACGACAAAACAAAGTTTTAATATTACAGAATTCAATTCCTATTGTTGGCAAAAAAAGAAAAAAAAATACCAATCTAGAACCTCCAACCTCATAATAACTTGTATTGTGATAATATATCATCGAAGTATTTTAAAATTCAAAACCATAATGTTGTCCTGCAGTACCTATGTTCGCAGGAAAAAATCATGTTCCCAATAATTTACACAATTTCTCAAGCGCTTCGATTATACGAGCAAGTACTAGCCAAGGTCAAACATATTCAATAGCGCTTAGAGGCGTTGCTTCGCGCTCCACGACAAATAAGTACAACCGAAATGTTTCGCAACGCGCTCCTCATTCCTACAAAAGTATGAAAATTTCCGAAATATTGCTCGCTATTACGGCTTTATTTCAGAGATCTGATGTATCCGAAATTATGACTCGGTTTTTCTTTCATAACTATCATTATTATCATTTCATTTTTATTTTATTTTATTTAGAATACATGGATTCAAAAAGAAATGAAAGAAATGAATCCCAAAGGAGAACACCAAAACTGAGGTTTCCATCATCCTCCTCCACCAAATTTTATCGAAATGATACGAAAATCAACGTGTGAATTTACCTATAGTAGGGTGTTGAAAAATATATCTTTCAAGTTTTTTTGAATAGAAATAACATTTGATGATTTTCAAATTTCTATCCATAGAGTAACCTTCAAGTTGAGGAGCAAGAGTACCTCTGTGTTGGATAGGCGTGGGAACAAAGAAAATTGTTTAATTATTTCGAAATGTGTTGAGATTGAAATAGAATTTATTTTGAAATTTGCATCAATCATGCATTGAATTTTTGAAAACCCTTGAATAACTTCCTCTCAAATGAATCATATTGGAGTCCTATATAAACGTCGCTTGGCAGCTGACAAAAAGTGGAGCCATTCCAACGACAACCATATACGCAACGCGCATTAAAATTTGCTGCAGTCGAAAAGTTTCAAATGATAAATGACAAATACGGGTTCATTTTGTAACCCACCTTTTTGAAAATCTTGCAAAACTGTACGGTTGCATTTCAGTAAAATGATAATCACAGCGAAATTCAAATTTTTGAAATTTTAGTTTAACCTAGCCTCCTTCCTTCTACAAATTCGAAAGGAGGAAGTTCAAAATGGGTACGAAGATGGAGGGAAAGGTGTTTGGCAAAACGTGATCAGGTTAAAATTCGTCCTAACCAAATTTGAGGATTTTTTAAGATTTTCAGATTTTTTCACACTCATTTAGAGGGTTAAAGCTCACCCTAAGTTGAATGATGGTCAAGGCAACAAAGAAAAGTGTAATATAGTAGAGTAGATTGACGTAAAAACATCAATTCTCTAAATGAAATCAGCACTGGTCAAACATTAGGTCCACCTCCCTTCAGTCATTTTATAGCCAGCATTTGAGTATTACTTATAAACTACCATTAAATTGAATGAACATTGTGTTTAAAATTGCGACGAAATTGAACGGGCAATTCCACGCATCTTAGAGGCCAACGCAAAAATCAAACATCTCGTTTTGCTTCCATAATAAACCTAATGTAGATCGATTGATTCATTGCATAATAATCACCCCTTCGCAACCACATTAATAAAGGTTCCGAAGGACAAAGCTAAGAATTTACCCAAATAATTTAGCTACTAAAAACATATGAAATAAGATATGAAAATGTGCAATTTAAATATTTTCTGATTCTCGTCGAGCAAAGCTCTGTCAAATTTCGAAATTTTATACCTACCTACGTGTATTGTCGTGAATTTCAAGGTTTGAGAAGTTACTCGTTGGCAAAGTACAGCGTAAGTGTTTGCACAGCTTGTTGAAATATAAAATAGGAATCGAAATAATACTTCGTCGCGATGTCATGTAAGCAGCAAATAATGTAGAAGTGCGCAAATTTCGTGAAAAAATTGCGCGACACAACTTTTTTCGAAAAAAAAAAATCCACTATGCTCGAGAGAAGTAATTAGAAGATATATGTACATGTAATAGGTTTATCCTGAATATCACAATGGTATGGAGTGACATGAATAGGTGACCACGAGTATACGTAAAACTGGGTATTAAACAAGGCTGATTCTGTTGAAATGTACATCATCTTACATTAATTTATTGTCAACGTTTCAGTTGTAATTGAACATTCTCTAGAAAATATGATAAGGAGCAACGAGACTCATTACATGACCTTGATCAATCTTTAAAATGCAAATGTTAATTCTCGACATTTTTGCGCTACTTTGCCATCCAAGTTGAAGTGTAAAACTTCACCTGACGAGAAAGGAAGTGACGACAAAACAAAGTTTTAATATTACAGAATTCAATTCCTATTGTTGGCAAAAAAAGAAAAAAAAATACCAATCTAGAACCTCCAACCTCATAATAACTTGTATTGTGATAATATATGCATCGAAGTATTTTAAAATTCAAAACCATAATGTTGTCCTGCAGTACCTATGTTCGCAGGAAAAAATCATGTTCCCAATAATTTACACAATTTCTCAAGCGCTTCGATTATACGAGCAAGTACTAGCCAAGGTCAAACATATTCAATAGCGCTTAGAGGCGTTGCTTCGCGCTCCACGACAAATAAGTACAACCGAAATGTTTCGCAACGCGCTCCTCATTCCTACAAAAGTATGAAAATTTCCGAAATATTGCTCGCTATTACGGCTTTATTTCAGAGATCTGATGTATCCGAAATTATGACTCGGTTTTTCTTTCATAACTATCATTATTATCATTTCATTTTTATTTTATTTTATTTAGAATACATGGATTCAAAAAGAAATGAAAGAAATGAATCCCAAAGGAGAACACCAAAACTGAGGTTTCCATCATCCTCCTCCACCAAATTTTATCGAAATGATACGAAAATCAACGTGTGAATTTACCTATAGTAGGGTGTTGAAAAATATATCTTTCAAGTTTTTTTGAATAGAAATAACATTTGATGATTTTCAAATTTCTATCCATAGAGTAACCTTCAAGTTGAGGAGCAAGAGTACCTCTGTGTTGGATAGGCGTGGGAACAAAGAAAATTGTTTAATTATTTCGAAATGTGTTGAGATTGAAATAGAATTTATTTTGAAATTTGCATCAATCATGCATTGAATTTTTGAAAACCCTTGAATAACTTCCTCTCAAATGAATCATATTGGAGTCCTATATAAACGTCGCTTGGCAGCTGACAAAAAGTGGAGCCATTCCAACGACAACCATATACGCAACGCGCATTAAAATTTGCTGCAGTCGAAAAGTTTCAAATGATAAATGACAAATACGGGTTCATTTTGTAACCCACCTTTTTGAAAATCTTGCAAAACTGTACGGTTGCATTTCAGTAAAATGATAATCACAGCGAAATTCAAATTTTTGAAATTTTAGTTTAACCTAGCCTCCTTCCTTCTACAAATTCGAAAGGAGGAAGTTCAAAATGGGTACGAAGATGGAGGGAAAGGTGTTTGGCAAAACGTGATCAGGTTAAAATTCGTCCTAACCAAATTTGAGGATTTTTTAAGATTTTCAGATTTTTTCACACTCATTTAGAGGGTTAAAGCTCACCCTAAGTTGAATGATGGTCAAGGCAACAAAGAAAAGTGTAATATAGTAGAGTAGATTGACGTAAAAACATCAATTCTCTAAATGAAATCAGCACTGGTCAAACATTAGGTCCACCTCCCTTCAGTCATTTTATAGCCAGCATTTGAGTATTACTTATAAACTACCATTAAATTGAATGAACATTGTGTTTAAAATTGCGACGAAATTGAACGGGCAATTCCACGCATCTTAGAGGCCAACGCAAAAATCAAACATCTCGTTTTGCTTCCATAATAAACCTAATGTAGATCGATTGATTCATTGCATAATAATCACCCTTCGCAACCACATTAATAAAGGTTCCGAAGGACAAAGCTAAGAATTTACCCAAATAATTTAGCTACTAAAAACATATGAAATAAGATATGAAAATGTGCAATTTAAATATTTTCTGATTCTCGTCGAGCAAAGCTCTGTCAAATTTCGAAATTTTATACCTACCTACGTGTATTGTCGTGAATTTCAAGGTTTGAGAAGTTACTCGTTGGCAAAGTACAGCGTAAGTGTTTGCACAGCTTGTTGAAATATAAAATAGGAATCGAAATAATACTTCGTCGCGATGTCATGTAGCAGCAAATAATGTAGAAGTGCGCAAATTTCGTGAAAAAATTGCGCGACACAACTTTTTTCGAAAAAAAAAAATCCACTATGCTCGAGAGAAGTAATTAGAAGATATATGTACATGTAATAGGTTTATCCTGAATATCACAATGGTATGGAGTGACATGAATAGGTGACCACGAGTATACGTAAAACTGGGTATTAAACAAGGCTGATTCTGTTGAAATGTACATCATCTTACATTAATTTATTGTCAACGTTTCAGTTGTAATTGAACATTCTCTAGAAAATATGATAAGGAGCAACGAGACTCATTACATGACCTTGATCAATCTTTAAAATGCAAATGTTAATTCTCGACATTTTTGCGCTACTTTGCCATCCAAGTTGAAGTGTAAAACTTCACCTGACGAGAAAGGAAGTGACGACAAAACAAAGTTTTAATATTACAGAATTCAATTCCTATTGTTGGCAAAAAAAGAAAAAAAAATACCAATCTAGAACCTCCAACCTCATAATAACTTGTATTGTATAATATATCATCGAAGTATTTTAAAATTCAAAACCATAATGTTGTCCTGCAGTACCTATGTTCGCAGGAAAAAATCATGTTCCCAATAATTTACACAATTTCTCAAGCGCTTCGATTATACGAGCAAGTAGCCAAGGTCAAACATATTCAATAGCGCTTAGAGGCGTTGCTTCGCGCTCCACGACAAATAAGTACAACCGAAATGTTTCGCAACGCGCTCCTCATTCCTACAAAAGTATGAAAATTTCCGAAATATTGCTCGCTATTACGGCTTTATTTCAGAGATCTGATGTATCCGAAATTATGACTCGGTTTTTCTTTCATAACTATCATTATTATCATTTCATTTTTATTTTATTTTATTTAGAATACATGGATTCAAAAAGAAATGAAAGAAATGAATCCCAAAGGAGAACACCAAAACTGAGGTTTCCATCATCCTCCTCCACCAAATTTTATCGAAATGATACGAAAATCAACGTGTGAATTTACCTATAGTAGGGTGTTGAAAAATATATCTTTCAAGTTTTTTTGAATAGAAATAACATTTGATGATTTTCAAATTTCTATCCATAGAGTAACCTTCAAGTTGAGGAGCAAGAGTACCTCTGTGTTGGATAGGCGTGGGAACAAAGAAAATTGTTTAATTATTTCGAAATGTGTTGAGATTGAAATAGAATTTATTTTGAAATTTGCATCAATCATGCATTGAATTTTTGAAAACCCTTGAATAACTTCCTCTCAAACGAATCATATTGGAGTCCTATATAAACGTCGCTTGGCAGCTGACAAAAAGTGGAGCCATTCCAACGAAAACCATATACGCAACGCGCATTAAAATTTGCTGCAGTCGAAAAGTTTCAAATGATAAATGACGAATACGGGTTCATTTTGTAACCCACCTTTTTGAAAATCTTGCAAAACTATACGGTTGCATTTTAGTAAGATGATAATCACAGCGAAATTCAAATTTTTGAAATTTTAGTTTAACCTAGCCTACTTCCTTCTACAAATTCGAAAGGAGGAAGTTCAAAATGGGTACGAAGATGGAGGGAAAGGTGTTTAGCAAAACGTGATCAGGTTAAAATTCGTCCTAACCAAATTTGAGGATTTTTTAAGATTTTCAGATTTTTTCACACTCATTTAGAGGGTTAAAGCTCACCCTAAGTTGAATGATGGTCAAGGCAACAAAGAAAAGTGTAATATAGTAGAGTAGATTGACGTAAAAACATCAATTCTCTAAATGAAATCAGCACTGGTCAAACATTAGGTCCACCTCCCTTCAGTCATTTTATAGCCAGCATTTGAGTATTACTTATAAACTACCATTAAATTGAATGAACATTGTGTTTAAAATTGCGACGAAATTGAACGGGCAATTCCACGCATCTTAGAGGCCAACGCAAAAATCAAACATCTCGTTTTGCTTCCATAATAAACCTAATGTAGATCGATTGATTCATTGCATAATAATCACCCTTCGCAACCACATTAATAAAGGTTCCGAAGGACAAAGCTAAGAATTTACCCAAATAATTTAGCTACTAAAAACATATGAAATAAGATATGAAAATGTGCAATTTAAATATTTTCTGATTCTCGTCGAGCAAAGCTCAGTCAAATTTCGAAATTTTATACCTACCTACGTGTATTGTCGTGAATTTCAAGGTTTGAGAAGTTACTCGTTGGCAAAGTACAGCGTAGTGTTTGCACAGCTTGTTGAAATATAAAATAGGAATCGAAATAATACTTCGTCGCGATGTCATGTAGGCAGCAAATAATGTAGAAGTGCGCAAATTTCGTGAAAAAATGCGCGACACAACTTTTTTCGAAAAAAAAAAAATCCACTATGCTCGAGAGAAGTAATTAGAAGATATATGTACATGTAATAGGTTTATCCTGGATATCACAATGGTATGGAGTGCATGAATAGGTGACCACGAGTATACGTAAAACTGGGTATTAAACAAGGCTGATTCTGTTGAAATGTACATCATCTTACATTAATTTATTGTCAACATTTCAGTTGTAATTGAACATTCTCTAGAAAATATGATAAGGAGCAACGAGACTCATTACATGACCTTGATCAATCTTTAAAATGCAAATGTTAATTCTCGACATTTTTGCGCTACTTTGCCATCCAAGTTGAAGTGTAAAACTTCACCTGACGAGAAAGGAAGTGACGACAAAACAAAGTTTTAATATTACAGAATTCAATTCCTATTGTTGGCAAAAAAAGAAAAAAAAAATACCAATCTAGAACCTCCAACCTCATAATAACTTGTATTGTTATAATATATTCATCGAAGTATTTTAAAATTCAAAACCATAATGTTGTCCTACAGTACCTATGTTCGCAGGAAAAAATCATGTTCCCAATAATTTACACAATTTCTCAAGCGCTTCGATTATACGAGCAAGTGGCCAAGGTCAAACATATTGAATAGCGCTTAGAGGCGTTGCTTCGCGCTCCACGACAAATAAGTACAACTGAAATGTTTCGCAACGCGCTCCTCATTCCTACAAAAGTATGAAAATTTCCGAAATATTGCTCGCTATTACGGCTTTATTTCAGAGATCTGATGTATCCGAAATTATGACTCGGTTTTTCTTTCATAACTATCATTATTATCATTTCATTTTTATTTTATTTTATTTAGAATACATGGATTCAAAAAGAAATGAAAGAAATGAATCCCAAAGGAGAACACCAAAACTGAGGTTTCCATCATCCTCCTCCACCAAATTTTATCGAAATGATACGAAAATCAACGTGTGAATTTACCTATAGTAGGGTGTTGAAAAATATATCTTTCAAGTTTTTTGAATAGAAATAACATTTGATGATTTTCAAATTTCTATCCATAGAGTAACCTTCAAGTTGAGGAGCAAGAGTACCTCTGTGTTGGATAGGCGTGGGAACAAAGAAAATTGTTTAATTATTTCGAAATGTGTTGAGATTGAAATAGAATTTATTTTGAAATTTGCATCAATCATGCATTGAATTTTTGAAAACCCTTGAATAACTTCCTCTCAAATGAATCATATTGGAGTCCTATATAAACGTCGCTTGGCAGCTGACAAAAAGTGGAGCCATTCCAACGACAACCATATACGCAACGCGCATTAAAATTTGCTGCAGTCGAAAAGTTTCAAATGATAAATGACAATACGGGTTCATTTTGTAACCCACCTTTTTGAAAATCTTGCAAAACTGTACGGTTGCATTTCAGTAAAATGATAATCACAGCGAAATTCAAATTTTTGAAATTTTAGTTTAACCTAGCCTCCTTCCTTCTACAAATTCGAAAGGAGGAAGTTCAAAATGGGTACGAAGATGGAGGGAAAGGTGTTTAGCAAAACGTGATCAGGTTAAAATTCGTCCTAACCAAATTTGAGGATTTTTTAAGATTTTCAGATTTTTTCACACTCATTTAGAGGGTTAAAGCTCACCCTAAGTTGAATGATGGTCAAGGCAACAAAGAAAAGTGTAATATAGTAGAGTAGATTGACGTAAAAACATCAATTCTCTAAATGAAATCAGCACTGGTCAAACATTAGGTCCACCTCCCTTCAGTCATTTTATAGCCAGCATTTGAGTATTACTTATAAACTACCATTAAATTGAATGAACATTGTGTTTAAAATTGCGACGAAATTGAACGGGCAATTCCACGCATCTTAGAGGCCAACGCAAAAATCAAACATCTCGTTTTGCTTCCATAATAAACCTAATGTAGATCGATTGATTCATTGCATAATAATCACCCTTCGCAACCACATTAATAAAGGTTCCGAAGGACAAAGCTAAGAATTTACCCAAATAATTTAGCTACTAAAAACATATGAAATAAGATATGAAAATGTGCAATTTAAATATTTTCTGATTCTCGTCGAGCAAAGCTCTGTCAAATTTCGAAATTTTATACCTACCTACGTGTATTGTCGTGAATTTCAAGGTTTGAGAAGTTACTCGTTGGCAAAGTACAGCGTAGTGTTTGCACAGCTTGTTGAAATATAAAATAGGAATCGAAATAATACTTCGTCGCGATGTCATGTAGCAGCAAATAATGTAGAAGTGCGCAAATTTCGTGAAAAAATTGCGCGACACAACTTTTTTCGAAAAAAAAAAAATCCACTATGCTCGAGAGAAGTAATTAGAAGATATATGTACATGTAATAGGTTTATCCTGAATATCACAATGGTATGGAGTGACATGAATAGGTGACCACGAGTATACGTAAAACTGGGTATTAAACAAGGCTGATTCTGTTGAAATGTACATCATCTTACATTAATTTATTGTCAACGTTTCAGTTGTAATTGAACATTCTCTAGAAAATATGATAAGGAGCAACGAGACTCATTACATGACCTTGATCAATCTTTAAAATGCAAATGTTAATTCTCGACATTTTTGCGCTACTTTGCCATCCAAGTTGAAGTGTAAAACTTCACCTGACGAGAAAGGAAGTGACGACAAAACAAAGTTTTAATATTACAGAATTCAATTCCTATTGTTGGCAAAAAAAGAAAAAAAAATACCAATCTAGAACCTCCAACCTCATAATAACTTGTATTGTGATAATATATGCATCGAAGTATTTTAAAATTCAAAACCATAATGTTGTCCTGCAGTACCTATGTTCGCAGGAAAAAATCATGTTCCCAATAATTTACACAATTTCTCAAGCGCTTCGATTATACGAGCAAGTACTAGCCAAGGTCAAACATATTCAATAGCGCTTAGAGGCGTTGCTTCGCGCTCCACGACAAATAAGTACAACCGAAATGTTTCGCAACGCGCTCCTCATTCCTACAAAAGTATGAAAATTTCCGAAATATTGCTCGCTATTACGGCTTTATTTCAGAGATCTGATGTATCCGAAATTATGACTCGGTTTTTCTTTCATAACTATCATTATTATCATTTCATTTTTATTTTATTTTATTTAGAATACATGGATTCAAAAAGAAATGAAAGAAATGAATCCCAAAGGAGAACACCAAAACTGAGGTTTCCATCATCCTCCTCCACCAAATTTTATCGAAATGATACGAAAATCAACGTGTGAATTTACCTATAGTAGGGTGTTGAAAAATATATCTTTCAAGTTTTTTTGAATAGAAATAACATTTGATGATTTTCAAATTTCTATCCATAGAGTAACCTTCAAGTTGAGGAGCAAGAGTACCTCTGTGTTGGATAGGCGTGGGAACAAAGAAAATTGTTTAATTATTTCGAAATGTGTTGAGATTGAAATAGAATTTATTTTGAAATTTGCATCAATCATGCATTGAATTTTTGAAAACCCTTGAATAACTTCCTCTCAAATGAATCATATTGGAGTCCTATATAAACGTCGCTTGGCAGCTGACAAAAAGTGGAGCCATTCCAACGACAACCATATACGCAACGCGCATTAAAATTTGCTGCAGTCGAAAAGTTTCAAATGATAAATGACAAATACGGGTTCATTTTGTAACCCACCTTTTTGAAAATCTTGCAAAACTGTACGGTTGCATTTTAGTAAAATGATAATCACAGCGAAATTCAAATTTTTGAAATTTTAGTTTAACCTAGCCTCCTTCCTTCTACAAATTCGAAAGGAGGAAGTTCAAAATGGGTACGAAGATGGAGGGAAAGGTGTTTGGCAAAACGTGATCAGGTTAAAATTCGTCCTAACCAAATTTGAGGATTTTTTAAGATTTTCAGATTTTTTCACACTCATTTAGAGGGTTAAAGCTCACCCTAAGTTGAATGATGGTCAAGGCAACAAAGAAAAGTGTAATATAGTAGAGTAGATTGACGTAAAAACATCAATTCTCTAAATGAAATCAGCACTGGTCAAACATTAGGTCCACCTCCCTTCAGTCATTTTATAGCCAAGCATTTGAGTATTACTTATAAACTACCATTAAATTGAATGAACATTGTGTTTAAAATTGCGACGAAATTGAACGGGCAATTCCACGCATCTTAGAGGCCAACGCAAAAATCAAACATCTCGTTTTGCTTCCATAATAAACCTAATGTAGATCGATTGATTCATTGCATAATAATCACCCCTTCGCAACCACATTAATAAAGGTTCCGAAGGACAAAGCTAAGAATTTACCCAAATAATTTAGCTACTAAAAATATGAAATAAGATATGAAAATGTGCAATTTAAATATTTTCTGATTCTCGTCGAGCAAAGCTCTGTCAAATTTCGAAATTTTATACCTACCTACGTGTATTGTCGTGAATTTCAAGGTTTGAGAAGTTACTCGTTGGCAAAGTACAGCGTAAGTGTTTGCACAGCTTGTTGAAATATAAAATAGGAATCGAAATAATACTTCGTCGCGATGTCATGTAAGCAGCAAATAATATAGAAGTGCGCAAATTTCGTGAAAAAATTGCGCGAAACAACTTTTTTCGAAAAAAAAAAATCCACTATGCTCGAGAGAAGTAATTAGAAGATATATGTACATGTAATAGGTTTATCCTGAATATCACAATGGTATGGAGTGACATGAATAGGTGACCACGGGGATACGTAAAACTGGGTATTAAACAAGGCTGATTCTGTTGAAATGTACATCATCTTACATTAATTTATTGTCAACATTCGAAAGGTGGGAAGGTTATACACAAAATACCCCCAGAGACCCTTCAAAAATCAAATTTTTTTCGAATTGGAAAGTATTATTGATTTCAGTATGTAAATAATTGGTAATAAAAAGTTTTTGATATATGATTTTTGTCTAGCTCCGTTAAGTTGCGCTACTGATAATAGGGTTATCATCGATATCACTATTGCGTGACCTGAATAGAGGACCACTGCGATACATAAAGCTAGGTATCAAATGTGGCCGATATGGCCGAAATGTTCATACCATACAATAATTGTAGTTGAACATTCCGTAAAAAATATGACTAGGAGTAACAAGACTCATCGAAAACTAGTGCCAATGATTATTAAAATGCGAATGTTGATTCTCGACATTTTTACCCTACTTTGTCATCAAATTGAGATGTAAAACTTACCAGAGTAGAAAGGAAGTGATGACAAAACAATGTTTTGCTATTAAAAGATTAAATATNNNAAAGAAATGAATCCCAAAGGAGAACACCAAAACTGAGGTTTCCATCATCCTCCTCCACCAAATTTTATCGAAATGATACGAAAATCAACGTGTGAATTTACCTATAGTAGGGTGTTGAAAAATATATCTTTCAAGTTTTTTTGAATAGAAATAACATTTGATGATTTTCAAATTTCTATCCATAGAGTAACCTTCAAGTTGAGGAGCAAGAGTACCTCTGTGTTGGATAGGCGTGGGAACAAAGAAAATTGTTTAATTATTTCGAAATGTGTTGAGATTGAAATAGAATTTATTTTGAAATTTGCATCAATCATGCATTGAATTTTTGAAAACCCTTGAATAACTTCCTCTCAAATGAATCATATTGGAGTCCTATATAAACGTCGCTTGGCAGCTGACAAAAAGTGGAGCCATTCCAACGACAACCATATACGCAACGCGCATTAAAATTTGCTGCAGTCGAAAAGTTTCAAATGATAAATGACAAATACGGGTTCATTTTGTAACCCACCTTTTTGAAAATCTTGCAAAACTGTACGGTTGCATTTCAGTAAAATGATAATCACAGCGAAATTCAAATTTTTGAAATTTTAGTTTAACCTAGCCTCCTTCCTTCTACAAATTCGAAAGGAGGAAGTTCAAAATGGGTACGAAGATGGAGGGAAAGGTGTTTGCAAAACGTGATCAGGTTAAAATTCGTCCTAACCAAATTTGAGGATTTTTTAAGATTTTCAGATTTTTTCACACTCATTTAGAGGGTTAAAGCTCACCCTAAGTTGAATGATGGTCAAGGCAACAAAGAAAAGTGTAATATAGTAGAGTAGATTGACGTAAAAACATCAATTCTCTAAATAAATCAGCACTGGTCAAACATTAGGTCCACCTCCCTTCAGTCATTTTATAGCCAGCATTTGAGTATTACTTATAAACTACCATTAAATTGAATGAACATTGTGTTTAAAATTGCGACGAAATTGAACGGGCAATTCCACGCATCTTAGAGGCCAACGCAAAAATCAACATCTCGTTTTGCTTCCATAATAAACCTAATGTAGATCGATTGATTCATTGCATAATAATCACCCTTCGCAACCACATTAATAAAGGTTCCGAAGGACAAAGCTAAGAATTTACCCAAATAATTTAGCTACTAAAAACATATGAAAGATATGAAAATGTGCAATTTAAATATTTTCTGATTCTCGTCGAGCAAAGCTCAGTCAAATTTCGAAATTTTATACCTACCTACGTGTATTGTCGTGAATTTCAAGGTTTGAGAAGTTACTCGTTGGCAAAGTACAGCGTACGTGTTTGCACAGCTTGTTGAAATATAAAATAGGAATCGAAATAATACTTCGTCGCGATGTCATGTAGCAGCAAATAATGTAGAAGTGCGCAAATTTCGTGAAAAAATTGCGCGAAACAACTTTTTTCGAAAAAAAAAAAAATCCACTATGCTCGAGAGAAGTAATTAGAAGATATATGTACATGTAATAGGTTTATCCTGGATATCACAATGGTATGGAGTGGCATGAATAGGTGACCACGAGTAACGTAAAACTGGGTATTAAAAAGGCTGATTCTGTTGAAATGTACATCATCTTACATTAATTTATTGTCAACATTTCAGTTGTAATTGAACATTCTAGAAAATATGATAAGGAGCAACGAGACTCATTACATGACCTGATCAATCTTTAAAATGCAAATGTTAATTCTCGACATTTTTGCGCTACTTTGCCATCCAAGTTGAAGTGTAAAACTTCACCTGACGAGAAAGGAAGTGACGACAAAACAAAGTTTTAATATTACAGAATTCAATTCCTATTGTTGGCAAAAAAAGAAAAAAAAATACCAATCTAGAACCTCCAACCTCATAATAACTTGTATTGTTATAATATATTCATCGAAGTATTTTAAAATTCAAAACCATAATGTTGTCCTACAGTACCTATGTTCGCAGGAAAAAATCATGTTCCCAATAATTTACACAATTTCTCAAGCGCTTCGATTATACGAGCAAGTACTAGGCCAAGGTCAAACATATTCAATAGCGCTTAGAGGCGTTGCTTCGCGCTCCACGACAAATAAGTACAACCGAAATGTTTCGCAACGCGCTCCTCATTCCTACAAAAGTATGAAAATTTCCGAAATATTGCTCGCTATTACGGCTTTATTTCAGAGATCTGATGTATCCGAAATTATGACTCGGTTTTTCTTTCATAACTATCATTATTATCATTTCATTTTTATTTTATTTTATTTAGAATACATGGATTCAAAAAGAAATGAAAGAAATGAATCCCAAAGGAGAACACCAAAACTGAGGTTTCCATCATCCTCCTCCACCAAATTTTATCGAAATGATACGAAAATCAACGTGTGAATTTACCTATAGTAGGGTGTTGAAAAAATATCTTTCAAGTTTTTTTGAATAGAAATAACATTTGATGATTTTCAAATTTCTATCCATAGAGTAACCTTCAAGTTGAGGAGCAAGAGTACCTCTGTGTTGGATAGGCGTGGGAACAAAGAAAATTGTTTAATTATTTCGAAATGTGTTGAGATTGAAATAGAATTTATTTTGAAATTTGCATCAATCATGCATTGAATTTTTGAAAACCCTTGAATAACTTCCTCTCAAATGAATCATATTGGAGTCCTATATAAACGTCGCTTGGCAGCTGACAAAAAGTGGAGCCATTCCAACGACAACCATATACGCAACGCACATTAAAATTTGCTGCAGTCGAAAAGTTTCAAATGATAAATGACAAATACGGGTTCATTTTGTAACCCACCTTTTTGAAAATCTTGCAAAACTGTACGGTTGCATTTCAGTAAAATGATAATCACAGCGAAATTCAAATTTTTGAAATTTTAGTTTAACCTAGCCTCCTTCCTTCTACAAATTCGAAAGGAGGAAGTTCAAAATGGGTACGAAGATGGAGGGAAAGGTGTTTGCAAAACGTGATCAGGTTAAAATTCGTCCTAACCAAATTTGAGGATTTTTTAAGATTTTCAGATTTTTTCACACTCATTTAGAGGGTTAAAGCTCACCCTAAGTTGAATGATGGTCAAGGCAACAAAGAAAAGTGTAATATAGTAGAGTAGATTGACGTAAAAACATCAATTCTCTAAATGAAATCAGCACTGGTCAAACATTAGGTCCACCTCCCTTCAGTCATTTTATAGCCAGCATTTGAGTATTACTTATAAACTACCATTAAATTGAATGAACATTGTGTTTAAAATTGCGACGAAATTGAACGGGCAATTCCACGCATCTTAGAGGCCAACGCAAAAATCAAACATCTCGTTTTGCTTCCATAATAAACCTAATGTAGATCGATTGATTCATTGCATAATAATCACCCTTCGCAACCACATTAATAAAGGTTCCGAAGGACAAAGCTAAGAATTTACCCAAATAATTTAGCTACTAAAAACATATGAAGATATGAAAATGTGCAATTTAAATATTTTCTGATTCTCGTCGAGCAAAGCTCAGTCAAATTTCGAAATTTTATACCTACCTACGTGTATTGTCGTGAATTTCAAGGTTTGAGAAGTTACTCGTTGGCAAAGTACAGCGTACGTGTTTGCACAGCTTGTTGAAATATAAAATAGGAATCGAAATAATACTTCGTCGCGATGTCATGTAGGCAGCAAATAATGTAGAAGTGCGCAAATTTCGTGAAAAAATTGCGCGACAACTTTTTTCGAAAAAAAAAAAAATCCACTATGCTCGAGAGAAGTAATTAGAAGATATATGTACATGTAATAGGTTTATCCTGGAATATCACAATGGTATGGAGTGGCATGAATAGGTGACCACGAGTATACGTAAAACTGGGTATTAAACAAGGCTGATTCTGTTGAAATGTACATCATCTTACATTAATTTATTGTCAACGTTTCAGTTGTAATTGAACATTCTCTAGAAAATATGATAAGGAGCAACGAGACTCATTACATGACCTTGATCAATCTTTAAAATGCAAATGTTAATTCTCGACATTTTTGCGCTACTTTGCCATCCAAGTTGAAGTGTAAAACTTCACCTGACGAGAAAGGAAGTGACGACAAAACAAAGTTTTAATATTACAGAATTCAATTCCTATTGTTGGCAAAAAAAAGAAAA
Organism: Phenacoccus solenopsis; assembly: GCA_009761765.1. Classification (NCBI taxonomy): domain Eukaryota; kingdom Metazoa; phylum Arthropoda; class Insecta; order Hemiptera; family Pseudococcidae; genus Phenacoccus; species Phenacoccus solenopsis. Next base: position 58,158 of record VFXL01000247.1, on the reverse strand, counting down.
AAAAATACCAATCTAGAACCTCCAACCTCATAATAACTTGTATTGTGATAATATATGCATCGAAGTATTTTAAAATTCAAAACCATAATGTTGTCCTGCAGTACCTATGTTCGCAGGAAAAAATCATGTTCCCAATAATTTACACAATTTCTCAAGCGCTTCGATTATACGAGCAAGTACTAGCCAAGGTCAAACATATTCAATAGCGCTTAGAGGCGTTGCTTCGCGCTCCACGACAAATAAGTACAACCGAAATGTTTCGCAACGCGCTCCTCATTCCTACAAAAGTATGAAAATTTCCGAAATATTGCTCGCTATTACGGCTTTATTTCAGAGATCTGATGTATCCGAAATTATGACTCGGTTTTTCTTTCATAACTATCATTATTATCATTTCATTTTTATTTTATTTTATTTAGAATACATGGATTCAAAAAGAAATGAAAGAAATGAATCCCAAAGGAGAACACCAAAACTGAGGTTTCCATCATCCTCCTCCACCAAATTTTATCGAAATGATACGAAAATCAACGTGTGAATTTACCTATAGTAGGGTGTTGAAAAATATATCTTTCAAGTTTTTTTGAATAGAAATAACATTTGATGATTTTCAAATTTCTATCCATAGAGTAACCTTCAAGTTGAGGAGCAAGAGTACCTCTGTGTTGGATAGGCGTGGGAACAAAGAAAATTGTTTAATTATTTCGAAATGTGTTGAGATTGAAATAGAATTTATTTTGAAATTTGCATCAATCATGCATTGAATTTTTGAAAACCCTTGAATAACTTCCTCTCAAATGAATCATATTGGAGTCCTATATAAACGTCGCTTGGCAGCTGACAAAAAGTGGAGCCATTCCAACGACAACCATATACGCAACGCGCATTAAAATTTGCTGCAGTCGAAAAGTTTCAAATGATAAATGACAAATACGGGTTCATTTTGTAACCCACCTTTTTGAAAATCTTGCAAAACTGTACGGTTGCATTTCAGTAAAATGATAATCACAGCGAAATTCAAATTTTTGAAATTTTAGTTTAACCTAGCCTCCTTCCTTCTACAAATTCGAAAGGAGGAAGTTCAAAATGGGTACGAAGATGGAGGGAAAGGTGTTTGCAAAACGTGATCAGGTTAAAATTCGTCCTAACCAAATTTGAGGATTTTTTAAGATTTTCAGATTTTTTCACACTCATTTAGAGGATTAAAGCTCACCCTAAGTTGAATGATGGTCAAGGCAACAAAGAAAAGTGTAATATAGTAGAGTAGATTGACGTAAAAACATCAATTCTCTAAATAAAATCAGCACTGGTCAAACATTAGGTCCACCTCCCTTCAGTCATTTTATAGCCAGGCATTTGAGTATTACTTATAAAGTACCATTAAATTGAATGAACATAGTGTTTAAAATTGCGACGAAATTGAACGGGCAATTCCACGCATCTTGGAGGCCAACGCAAAGATCAAACATCTCGTTTTGCTTCCATAATACCTAATGTAGATCGATTGATTCATTGCATAATAATCACCCATTCGCAACCACATTAATAAAGGTTCCGAAGGACAAAGCTAAGAATTTACCCAAATAATTTAGCTACTAAAAACATATGAAATAAGATATGAAAATGTGCAATTTAAATATTTTCTGATTCTCGTCGAGCAAAGCTCTGTCAAATTTCGAAATTTTATACCTACCTACGTGTATTGTCGTGAATTTCAAGGTTTGAGAAGTTACTCGTTGGCAAAGTACAGCGTAAGTGTTTGCACAGCTTGTTGAAATATAAAATAGGAATCGAAATAATACTTCGTCGCGATGTCATGTAAGCAGCAAATAATGTAGAAGTGCGCAAATTTCGTGAAAAAATTGCGCGACAACAACTTTTTTCGAAAAAAAAAAATCCACTATGCTCGAGAGAAGTAATTAGAAGATATATGTACATGTAATAGGTTTATCCTGAATATCACAATGGTATGGAGTGACATGAATAGGTGACCACGAGTATACGTAAAACTGGGTATTAAACAAGGCTGATTCTGTTGAAATGTACATCATCTTACATTAATTTATTGTCAACGTTTCAGTTGTAATTGAACATTCTCTAAAAATATGATAAGGAGCAACGAGACTCATTACATGACCTTGATCAATCTTTAAAATGCAAATGTTAATTCTCGACATTTTTGCGCTACTTTGCCATCCAAGTTGAAGTGTAAAACTTCACCTGACGAGAAAGGAAGTGACGACAAAACAAAGTTTTAATATTACAGAATTCAATTCCTATTGTTGGCAAAAAAAGAAAAAAAAATACCAATCTAGAACCTCCAACCTCATAATAACTTGTATTGTGATAATATATGCATCGAAGTATTTTAAAATTCAAAACCATAATGTTGTCCTGCAGTACCTATGTTCGCAGGAAAAAATCATGTTCCCAATAATTTACACAATTTCTCAAGCGCTTCGATTATACGAGCAAGTACTAGCCAAGGTCAAACATATTCAATAGCGCTTAGAGGCGTTGCTTCGCGCTCCACGACAAATAAGTACAACCGAAATGTTTCGCAACGCGCTCCTCATTCCTACAAAAGTATGAAAATTTCCGAAATATTGCTCGCTATTACGGCTTTATTTCAGAGATCTGATGTATCCGAAATTATGACTCGGTTTTTCTTTCATAACTATCATTATTATCATTTCATTTTTATTTTATTTTATTTAGAATACATGGATTCAAAAAGAAATGAAAGAAATGAATCCCAAAGGAGAACACCAAAACTGAGGTTTCCATCATCCTCCTCCACCAAATTTTATCGAAATGATACGAAAATCAACGTGTGAATTTACCTATAGTAGGGTGTTGAAAAATATATCTTTCAAGTTTTTTTGAATAGAAATAACATTTGATGATTTGATCAAATTTCTATCCATAGAGTAACCTTCAAGTTGAGGAGCAAGAGTACCTCTGTGTTGGATAGGCGTGGGAACAAAGAAAATTGTTTAATTATTTCGAAATGTGTTGAGATTGAAATAGAATTTATTTTGAAATTTGCATCAATCATGCATTGAATTTTTGAAAACCCTTGAATAACTTCCTCTCAAATGAATCATATTGGAGTCCTATATAAACGTCGCTTGGCAGCTGACAAAAAGTGGAGCCATTCCAACGACAACCATATACGCAACGCGCATTAAAATTTGCTGCAGTCGAAAAGTTTCAAATGATAAATGACAAATACGGGTTCATTTTGTAACCCACCTTTTTGAAAATCTTGCAAAACTGTACGGTTGCATTTCAGTAAAATGATAATCACAGCGAAATTCAAATTTTTGAAATTTTAGTTTAACCTAGCCTCCTTCCTTCTACAAATTCGAAAGGAGGAAGTTCAAAATGGGTACGAAGATGGAGGGAAAGGTGTTTGCAAAACGTGATCAGGTTAAAATTCGTCCTAACCAAATTTGAGGATTTTTTAAGATTTTCAGATTTTTTCACACTCATTTAGAGGGTTAAAGCTCACCCTAAGTTGAATGATGGTCAAGGCAACAAAGAAAAGTGTAATATAGTAGAGTAGATTGACGTAAAAACATCAATTCTCTAAATGAAATCAGCACTGGTCAAACATTAGGTCCACCTCCCTTCAGTCATTTTATAGCCAAGCATTTGAGTATTACTTATAAACTACCATTAAATTGAATGAACATTGTGTTTAAAATTGCGACGAAATTGAACGGGCAATTCCACGCATCTTAGAGGCCAACGCAAAAATCAAACATCTCGTTTTGCTTCCATAATAAACCTAATGTAGATCGATTGATTCATTGCATAATAATCACCCTTCGCAACCACATTAATAAAGGTTCCGAAGGACAAAGCTAAGAATTTACCCAAATAATTTAGCTACTAAAAACATATGAATAAGATATGAAAATGTGCAATTTAAATATTTTCTGATTCTCGTCGAGCAAAGCTCTGTCAAATTTCGAAATTTTATACCTACCTACGTGTATTGTCGTGAATTTCAAGGTTTGAGAAGTTACTCGTTGGCAAAGTACAGCGTAAGTGTTTGCACAGCTTGTTGAAATATAAAATAGGAATCGAAATAATACTTCGTCGCGATGTCATGTAAGCAGCAAATAATGTAGAAGTGCGCAAATTTCGTGAAAAAATTGCGCGACACAACTTTTTTCGAAAAAAAAAAAATCCACTATGCTCGAGAGAAGTAATTAGAAGATATATGTACATGTAATAGGTTTATCCTGAATATCACAATGGTATGGAGTGGCATGAATAGGTGACCACGAGTATACGTAAAACTGGGTATTAAACAAGGCTGATTCTGTTGAAATGTACATCATCTTACATTAATTTATTGTCAACGTTTCAGTTGTAATTGAACATTCTCTAGAAATATGATAAGGAGCAACGAGACTCATTACATGACCTTGATCAATCTTTAAAATGCAAATGTTAATTCTCGACATTTTTGCGCTACTTTGCCATCCAAGTTGAAGTGTAAAACTTCACCTGACGAGAAAGGAAGTGACGACAAAACAAAGTTTTAATATTACAGAATTCAATTCCTATTGTTGGCAAAAAAAGAAAAAAAATACCAATCTAGAACCTCCAACCTCATAATAACTTGTATTGTGATAATATATTCATCGAAGTATTTTAAAATTCAAAACCATAATGTTGTCCTGCAGTACCTATGTTCGCAGGAAAAAATCATGTTCCCAATAATTTACACAATTTCTCAAGCGCTTCGATTATACGAGCAAGTACTAGCCAAGGTCAAACATATTCAATAGCGCTTAGAGGCGTTGCTTCGCGCTCCACGACAAATAAGTACAACCGAAATGTTTCGCAACGCGCTCCTCATTCCTACAAAAGTATGAAAATTTCCGAAATATTGCTCGCTATTACGGCTTTATTTCAGAGATCTGATGTATCCGAAATTATGACTCGGTTTTTCTTTCATAACTATCATTATTATCATTTCATTTTTATTTTATTTTATTTAGAATACATGGATTCAAAAAGAAATGAAAGAAATGAATCCCAAAGGAGAACACCAAAACTGAGGTTTCCATCATCCTCCTCCACCAAATTTTATCGAAATGATACGAAAATCAACGTGTGAATTTACCTATAGTAGGGTGTTGAAAAATATATCTTTCAAGTTTTTTTGAATAGAAATAACATTTGATGATTTTCAAATTTCTATCCATAGAGTAACCTTCAAGTTGAGGAGCAAGAGTACCTCTGTGTTGGATAGGCGTGGGAACAAAGAAAATTGTTTAATTATTTCGAAATGTGTTGAGATTGAAATAGAATTTATTTTGAAATTTGCATCAATCATGCATTGAATTTTTGAAAACCCTTGAATAACTTCCTCTCAAATGAATCATATTGGAGTCCTATATAAACGTCGCTTGGCAGCTGACAAAAAGTGGAGCCATTCCAACGACAACCATATACGCAACGCGCATTAAAATTTGCTGCAGTCGAAAAGTTTCAAATGATAAATGACAATACGGGTTCATTTTGTAACCCACCTTTTTGAAAATCTTGCAAAACTATACGGTTGCATTTTAGTAAGATGATAATCACAGCGAAATTCAAATTTTTGAAATTTTAGTTTAACCTAGCCTACTTCCTTCTACAAATTCGAAAGGAGGAAGTTCAAAATGGGTACGAAGATGGAGGGAAAGGTGTTTGCAAAACGTGATCAGGTTAAAATTCGTCCTAACCAAATTTGAGGATTTTTTAAGATTTTCAGATTTTTTCACACTCATTTAGAGGGTTAAAGCTCACCCTAAGTTGAATGATGGTCAAGGCAACAAAGAAAAGTGTAATATAGTAGAGTAGATTGACGTAAAAACATCAATTCTCTAAATGAAATCAGCACTGGTCAAACATTAGGTCCACCTCCCTTCAGTCATTTTATAGCCAGCATTTGAGTATTACTTATAAACTACCATTAAATTGAATGAACATTGTGTTTAAAATTGCGACGAAATTGAACGGGCAATTCCACGCATCTTAGAGGCCAACGCAAAAATCAACATCTCGTTTTGCTTCCATAATAACCTAATGTAGATCGATTGATTCATTGCATAATAATCACCCTTCGCAACCACATTAATAAAGGTTCCGAAGGACAAAGCTAAGAATTTACCCAAATAATTTAGCTACTAAAAACATGAAATAAGATATGAAAATGTGCAATTTAAATATTTTCTGATTCTCGTCGAGCAAAGCTCAGTCAAATTTCGAAATTTTATACCTACCTACGTGTATTGTCGTGAATTTCAAGGTTTGAGAAGTTACTCGTTGGCAAAGTACAGCGTACGTGTTTGCACAGCTTGTTGAAATATAAAATAGGAATCGAAATAATACTTCGTCGCGATGTCATGTAGCAGCAAATAATGTAGAAGTGCGCAAATTTCGTGAAAAAATGCGCGACAACTTTTTTCGAAAAAAAAAAAATCCACTATGCTCGAGAAAGTAATTAGAAGATATATGTACATGTAATAGGTTTATCCTGGATATCACAATGGTATGGAGTGGCATGAATAGGTGACCACGGGTATACGTAAAACTGGGTATTAAACAAGGCTGATTCTGTTGAAATGTACATCATCTTACATTAATTTATTGTCAACATTTCAGTTGTAATTGAACATTCTCTAGAAAATATGATAAGGAGCAACGAGACTCATTACATGACCTTGATCAATCTTTAAAATGCAAATGTTAATTCTCGACATTTTTGCGCTACTTTGCCATCCAAGTTGAAGTGTAAAACTTCACCTGACGAGAAAGGAAGTGACGACAAAACAAAGTTTTAATATTACAGAATTCAATTCCTATTGTTGGCAAAAAAAGAAAAAAAAATACCAATCTAGAACCTCCAACCTCATAATAACTTGTATTGTGATAATATATTCATCGAAGTATTTTAAAATTCAAAACCATAATGTTGTCCTGCAGTACCTATGTTCGCAGGAAAAAATCATGTTCCCAATAATTTACACAATTTCTCAAGCGCTTCGATTATACGAGCAAGTGCCAAGGTCAAACATATTCAATAGCGCTTAGAGGCGTTGCTTCGCGCTCCACGACAAATAAGTACAACCGAAATGTTTCGCAACGCGCTCCTCATTCCTACAAAAGTATGAAAATTTCCGAAATATTGCTCGCTATTACGGCTTTATTTCAGAGATCTGATGTATCCGAAATTATGACTCGGTTTTTCTTTCATAACTATCATTATTATCATTTCATTTTTATTTTATTTTATTTAGAATACATGGATTCAAAAAGAAATGAAAGAAATGAATCCCAAAGGAGAACACCAAAACTGAGGTTTCCATCATCCTCCTCCACCAAATTTTATCGAAATGATACGAAAATCAACGTGTGAATTTACCTATAGTAGGGTGTTGAAAAATATATCTTTCAAGTTTTTTTGAATAGAAATAACATTTGATGATTTTCAAATTTCTATCCATAGAGTAACCTTCAAGTTGAGGAGCAAGAGTACCTCTGTGTTGGATAGGCGTGGGAACAAAGAAAATTGTTTAATTATTTCGAAATGTGTTGAGATTGAAATAGAATTTATTTTGAAATTTGCATCAATCATGCATTGAATTTTTGAAAACCCTTGAATAACTTCCTCTCAAATGAATCATATTGGAGTCCTATATAAACGTCGCTTGGCAGCTGACAAAAAGTGGAGCCATTCCAACGACAACCATATACGCAACGCGCATTAAAATTTGCTGCAGTCGAAAAGTTTCAAATGATAAATGACAAATACGGGTTCATTTTGTAACCCACCTTTTTGAAAATCTTGCAAAACTGTACGGTTGCATTTCAGTAAAATGATAATCACAGCGAAATTCAAATTTTTGAAATTTTAGTTTAACCTAGCCTCCTTCCTTCTACAAATTCGAAAGGAGGAAGTTCAAAATGGGTACGAAGATGGAGGGAAAGGTGTTTGGCAAAACGTGATCAGGTTAAAATTCGTCCTAACCAAATTTGAGGATTTTTTAAGATTTTCAGATTTTTTCACACTCATTTAGAGGGTTAAAGCTCACCCTAAGTTGAATGATGGTCAAGGCAACAAAGAAAAGTGTAATATAGTAGAGTAGATTGACGTAAAAACATCAATTCTCTAAATGAAATCAGCACTGGTCAAACATTAGGTCCACCTCCCTTCAGTCATTTTATAGCCAAGCATTTGAGTATTACTTATAAACTACCATTAAATTGAATGAACATTGTGTTTAAAATTGCGACGAAATTGAACGGGCAATTCCACGCATCTTAGAGGCCAACGCAAAAATCAAACATCTCGTTTTGCTTCCATAATAAACCTAATGTAGATCGATTGATTCATTGCATAATAATCACCCTTCGCAACCACATTAATAAAGGTTCCGAAGGACAAAGCTAAGAATTTACCCAAATAATTTAGCTACTAAAAACATATGAAATAAGATATGAAAATGTGCAATTTAAATATTTTCTGATTCTCGTCGAGCAAAGCTCTGTCAAATTTCGAAATTTTATACCTACCTACGTGTATTGTCGTGAATTTCAAGGTTTGAGAAGTTACTCGTTGGCAAAGTACAGCGTAAGTGTTTGCACAGCTTGTTGAAATATAAAATAGGAATCGAAATAATACTTCGTCGCGATGTCATGTAAGCAGCAAATAATGTAGAAGTGCGCAAATTTCGTGAAAAAATTGCGCGACACAACTTTTTTCGAAAAAAAAAAAATCCACTATGCTCGAGAGAAGTAATTAGAAGATATATGTACATGTAATAGGTTTATCCTGATATCACAATGGTATGGAGTGACATGAATAGGTGACCACGAGTATACGTAAAACTGGGTATTAAACAAGGCTGATTCTGTTGAAATGTACATCATCTTACATTAATTTATTGTCAACGTTTCAGTTGTAATTGAACATTCTCTAGAAAATATGATAAGGAGCAACGAGACTCATTACATGACCTTGATCAATCTTTAAAATGCAAATGTTAATTCTCGACATTTTTGCGCTACTTTGCCATCCAAGTTGAAGTGTAAAACTTCACCTGACGAGAAAGGAAGTGACGACAAAACAAAGTTTTAATATTACAGAATTCAATTCCTATTGTTGGCAAAAAAAGAAAAAAAAATACCAATCTAGAACCTCCAACCTCATAATAACTTGTATTGTGATAATATATCATCGAAGTATTTTAAAATTCAAAACCATAATGTTGTCCTGCAGTACCTATGTTCGCAGGAAAAAATCATGTTCCCAATAATTTACACAATTTCTCAAGCGCTTCGATTATACGAGCAAGTACTAGCCAAGGTCAAACATATTCAATAGCGCTTAGAGGCGTTGCTTCGCGCTCCACGACAAATAAGTACAACCGAAATGTTTCGCAACGCGCTCCTCATTCCTACAAAAGTATGAAAATTTCCGAAATATTGCTCGCTATTACGGCTTTATTTCAGAGATCTGATGTATCCGAAATTATGACTCGGTTTTTCTTTCATAACTATCATTATTATCATTTCATTTTTATTTTATTTTATTTAGAATACATGGATTCAAAAAGAAATGAAAGAAATGAATCCCAAAGGAGAACACCAAAACTGAGGTTTCCATCATCCTCCTCCACCAAATTTTATCGAAATGATACGAAAATCAACGTGTGAATTTACCTATAGTAGGGTGTTGAAAAATATATCTTTCAAGTTTTTTTGAATAGAAATAACATTTGATGATTTTCAAATTTCTATCCATAGAGTAACCTTCAAGTTGAGGAGCAAGAGTACCTCTGTGTTGGATAGGCGTGGGAACAAAGAAAATTGTTTAATTATTTCGAAATGTGTTGAGATTGAAATAGAATTTATTTTGAAATTTGCATCAATCATGCATTGAATTTTTGAAAACCCTTGAATAACTTCCTCTCAAATGAATCATATTGGAGTCCTATATAAACGTCGCTTGGCAGCTGACAAAAAGTGGAGCCATTCCAACGACAACCATATACGCAACGCGCATTAAAATTTGCTGCAGTCGAAAAGTTTCAAATGATAAATGACAATACGGGTTCATTTTGTAACCCACCTTTTTGAAAATCTTGCAAAACTGTACGGTTGCATTTTAGTAAAATGATAATCACAGCGAAATTCAAATTTTTGAAATTTTAGTTTAACCTAGCCTCCTTCCTTCTACAAATTCGAAAGGAGGAAGTTCAAAATGGGTACGAAGATGGAGGGAAAGGTGTTTGGCAAAACGTGATCAGGTTAAAATTCGTCCTAACCAAATTTGAGGATTTTTTAAGATTTTCAGATTTTTTCACACTCATTTAGAGGGTTAAAGCTCACCCTAAGTTGAATGATGGTCAAGGCAACAAAGAAAAGTGTAATATAGTAGAGTAGATTGACGTAAAAACATCAATTCTCTAAATGAAATCAGCACTGGTCAAACATTAGGTCCACCTCCCTTCAGTCATTTTATAGCCAAGCATTTGAGTATTACTTATAAACTACCATTAAATTGAATGAACATTGTGTTTAAAATTGCGACGAAATTGAACGGGCAATTCCACGCATCTTAGAGGCCAACGCAAAAATCAAACATCTCGTTTTGCTTCCATAATAAACCTAATGTAGATCGATTGATTCATTGCATAATAATCACCCATTCGCAACCACATTAATAAAGGTTCCGAAGGACAAAGCTAAGAATTTACCCAAATAATTTAGCTACTAAAAACATATGAAATAAGATATGAAAATGTGCAATTTAAATATTTTCTGATTCTCGTCGAGCAAAGCTCTGTCAAATTTCGAAATTTTATACCTACCTACGTGTATTGTCGTGAATATCAAGGTTTGAGAAGTTACTCGTTGGCAAAGTACAGCGTACGTGTTTGCACAGCTTGTTGAAATATAAAATAGGAATCGAAATAATACTTCGTCGCGATGTCATGTAAAGCAGCAAATAATATAGAAGTGCGCAAATTTCGTGAAAAAATTGCGCGAAACAACTTTTTTCGAAAAAAAAAAATCCACTATGCTCGAGAGAAGTAATTAGAAGATATATGTACATGTAATAGGTTTATCCTGAATATCACAATGGTATGGAGTGACATGAATAGGTGACCACGGGGATACGTAAAACTGGGTATTAAACAAGGCTGATTCTGTTGAAATGTACATCATCTTACATTAATTTATTGTCAACATTCGAAAGGTGGGAAGGTTATACACAAAATACCCCCAGAGACCCTTCAAAAATCAAATTTTTTTCGAATTGGAAAGTATTATTGATTTCAGTATGTAAATAATTGGTAATAAAAAGTTTTTGATATATGATTTTTGTCTAGCTCCGTTAAGTTGCGCTACTGATAATAGGGTTATCATCGATATCACTATTGCGTGACCTGAATAGAGGACCACGCGATACATAAAGCTAGGTATCAAATGTGGCCGATATGGCCGAAATGTTCATACCATACAATAATTTGTAGTTGAACATTCCGTAAAAAATATGACTAGGAGTAACAAGACTCATCGAAAACTAGTGCCAATGATTATTAAAATGCGAATGTTGATTCTCGACATTTTTACCCTACTTTGTCATCAAAGTTGAGATGTAAAACTTACCAGAGTAGAAAGGAAGTGATGACAAAACAATGTTTTGCTATTAAAAGATTAAATATTGTTGGAGAAAAAAAAATTAAGAATTTGGAACCTTCAACCTTGTAATCACTTGCATCATTATAATATATTCATTTGAAAGTATTTCGAAATTTAAAACCATAAAGTTGAGCTACACTATTTTTGGGGGAAAAATCATGTATCTAATAATTTATGAAATTCTTCAAATGCTCTGATTATGCGAGCTGGTCAAGGTCAAACGTATTTAACACCACGTTGAGGCGTTGTTATGCGTTCTGCAACAAGCAGACACAACCAAAATCTTTCACAACGCCCACATGCCGCAGAAAGTTGAATTCAAACCCACAACGCTCAGCACTACGAGCCATCATCTTAATTGCACGGTTAGGAGTTGCTCGGAAGCATATATCGAAAATTGCGTATGTACTAATTTTGTTCTCATTAGTAACCTATTGGAACAGTCCCAAGATGTGCATTCCTGTCCCTATACAGAAGTCAATAATCGAATAATCGATTCCTCATAATAACTCTATGGTATAAGGCGACTGATGGATCCAGAAATTAACAAATTTAGTGGCCCACCCAGGAATCCCATTTTTACCGACCCACTCAGTATACATTAGCCTAGTTTTTTGCTTCCATCTTGTAAATTACGGATAATTGGAGGAGGGTGTAGTTTTTCGTTGTGGTGGATTTCAAGCTCTGAGTATTACCAACCTCGGTAAAAATCGGTAAGAATCACACGAATCAGATTTATAATCCGATTCCTTCTTCTTGTGAAAAATTCGATTCTTATGCAACATACGATTTCCAAAAAACTGCGAACAACGATTATATACCTAACATATTTCTTAAACAATTTTTTACTGGGGTACGCACGTGTGTTTCCTTACATATTTTCTCATTCGTGTTTAAGGGTATATTTCACATACACGGTTCTTTTTTTTTTAGTATAACTAAACTTCGCAGGCACTATATGTTATCTATATGGGAACCAAAATTGATAACGCTAAAAAAGTGACATTTTTGAGAGTAAAATTCTTCGTGAATTTCTTATGAAAACTTTTGAAATTTGAAAACAAAGAAGATACAACACTTCTCTTTGATTTTTTCAGAACGATAAATATAAATTCCAATTTATAAGAAAGTTATAAGCTGTGAAATATGGCCTCCTCAAAAGCCAATTTATTTTTGCGTTTTTCTCGATAAATAATCATTTAATCAAAAAAACCTTCTGGGAAGTTTTTCAAATTCTTATTTTAGTTGTATATTTCCAATTTCAAGTGAAACAGATAAGCAGTATTTGAGAATCAAATGTACGAAAATAGCCATTTGGCAGGCAAACCAGTATGCAATCGTATATATAGAATAGACCCTTGAGTACTAAAATATCTGATTTCACTCTCAGTCATGCTCTTAAGTTGAATTGATTATGTTAAACAACTAAGTGTAAGAATAAGCTTAAAAAGCAGGAAAATGCGATTTTTCCAAAACAGCCTTGGGTATTTAAATACCTAACTGAAACAGGAATTTGAAGGATCTAAAATAAAGATGTTGATAAGTATTTTTACCCATTGGTGAATAATACAGAGTGTTCCATTTTAGACGCACCACTCGCAAATGGCAGATAGGTCAACTCAAGTACATGTACATGTATCACGGTTTGCCTACCAAAAAATCAGAAGGGGTCGAGATATGGCAGCTTGAAAAAAATTTGCTCACAGTGATCATGAAATTGAAAAATTTATATCTCGCCAACTATAAACGATAAAACTTTGCAGCTTGTTGTGGCATATGAGATATACAAAGAAGTTTTTCTAGTTTAAAAAATGATGCGGGTAGGGGAGCTAGATGAGGAGATATAGGGTATTAGTACCGAAAAACATGAGGAAAAAATGGTAAATTTTTTAATTTTTTGTGATTAACTTTTGAAATTGTCCTATCAAGACACCTCTTTAAAAATTTCTTATTGATGAAAAATGTGTCCCCAACAAAATATGGTGGGTGAGTACCGCCTAGAAACTTTTGATAATGGTAAAAAAAAAATCTGAAAAAAATTAATTTTTTTACGAGTTTTTTTCAAACAATTTATTTGAAAATTTTTTATTTCACCAACTACGAATGATAAGGAAGTGCGGTGAGTTTCAAGTCGTGAAGCATGCAGTGAGGTTATCTGATGCAAAAAATGTAGGGATAAGGGAACTAGAAGTAGAGATATGACGAGATTAGTACCGAAAACATGCAAAAAGTAAGGTGATTTTTTTTATTTTTTGAACATAACTTTTGAAATTGCTCTATCAAAGCCACTACTTAAAAATTTCTCATTGATGAGAAGTGTGTCTACTACAAAATGTGGCAGGTGAGTATTCTCTGAATACTTTTAAGAATGAGAAGAAAATCCGAAAAAATTAATTTTCTTGGAGTTTTTCTTTTTTCTTTTTTTTTTTTTTAAATCCATTTTGAAAACTTTTATTACACAAACTACAAGTGATAAGAAAATACCGTCAATATCAACTCGTGAATCATGCAGGGAAGTTTCTCTGAGAAGAAAATGGTGGGATTAGAAGCGTTAGATAAGAAGATATGAGAAAATTAGTATTATTTCGAAAGTTTCGTTCAAAAAATAAAAAAAATCACCTTATTTTTCGCATATTTTTCGGCACTAATTTCTTCATATCACCTCATCTAGCTCCCTTACCCCAACATTTTTACACCAGAGAAACTTCATTGCATACCACACATGCCACAACAAGCCGTAAAGTTTTATCGTTTATAGTTGGCGAGATATAAATTTTTCAATTTCATGATCACTGTGAGGAAATTTTTTTTTCAAGCTGGCATATCTCGGCCCCTTCTGTTTTTTGGTCGGCAAACCATGATACATGTATGTAACTTGAGTTCACCTATCTGCCATTTGCGGGTGGTGCGCCCAAAACGGAACACCATGTATAGTGATAAATCCTAATAATTAGTGTAGTGTAATAACGAATTTACTAATCAAAAAACAAAAAAAATCTGATTTTCTCATTTGAAATACGCGGAAGAACTTCGCATACGCAAGGGAAAATTAAAAAAAATATATGACTACACTATGTTTCCGGCTAAATTCCTAAAAAAAAATAAATGCTTTTCAATTTTTTACTCATTATGCGAAAAAAAAAATGGTACCTAAGTAAGAGAAACCCTAATAATATGCGCTTATACTTTATGTACTGATGCGTTTCAACATGAACTACAGTTAAGAAGTCATCTGAGAAAATACAAATAGTTTTTTGTTGCTAATGATAGCGATAACAGCGATAAGTACCACATATTAAATACCTTTAATAATAATAATGAAATAACACCATAAAATTTAAGAAGGTAGTGAATTAATTTAGAATAAGCAGCTATGCCGCATTATTGGAGCTGAGTTTTTAACTGGGACTTGGTTTTAAATTAGGGCTTGTTTTGATTTGTTAATAACTTTGCATAACCCTTCATCACTATAGGCCACATGCAATACCAAGTCTGAAAACCCCTACCACATCCTTTCCAAAAACATTTAGGAAGTTGAATTTGGCACAAACGTAGTGTTTCTTGCCATGAAATAATCATGTGAACAGATATTTCCCAAATTATATCCACTAGGGAGTCCTCAAATTATCTTCAAATCCTTAATATCATCCGCCATTCTGGATCCGTTTTGACCGCAATTGAAGAGGTCATACTCTGGTCACCAACTAATGTTACACACGAAGTTTAACATTTCTAGGTCGATTTCCTGTAGTCATATGGATGATTCATGAAATTTCCTGCACCAATTTCCCAAAGCCATTTTTTGCTCCAACTCCCCTCCAAAATCACTGAAGAAGCTAAAATCAGAATAAGTTTATCACTTAAGCTCGTTGTATCATATGACACCACAATAAAGAATTTTCTATCTCTCGTGTATCCCCACCATTATTTAAGGTCGATAAACCCGCCTTCTCCCCTCCAACATCATGTATGGAAATGAAGTAGGATATAGTATACTTCTTATCCCCAATAATGATATGAGTTTATATTAATTACATTTTTAACAACTTAAGGCTCCTCAAGTTCTATTCAAATTTTGATCATCCGCCATTTTGGATCCATTTTGATCTAAATTCAAGAGGTCATATTCAGGTCACCAACTAACTCCACACACAAGATTTGACTTCTTTAACTTGATTTGGTGGGGAGATACGGAAGATATAAGAAATTTCATGACTCAAAACTTCCTCAAAAATACGTTTTTTGCTCTAACTCCTCTCAATATGCTCATAGAAAGCTAAAATTTGGACATGTTAGTGTCCCTGACTCATTATTTCATATGAGATCAAAAACAAAACCTTTGAGCTACTTACCCCTTCTCCAGCCTCCCTCAAAATTTGAGTGATCCGCCACTTTGAAATTTATCGAAAAAAACAAAACAATTACTTTTGCGTATTTTTAAGAAGAGTCTCTCAACAAATTTTGAGTGAATTTTATCAACACTGGCGGGCGCTGCACTTTCTCAATAACAGGTTTTGCTTTAAAGGTACGGATACACCAGCGCGCCGAAGTTCCGCTGGTATTTACTTTTATCGGTAATTATTTTGTTTTTGTTCAAGTTTAACAAATTGTTATACTTGCAAAATAAAATATTCTAATTCGATTTTTTTTTCACAATATACTTTTTCATGCGGTTGATTTCCCTGCGGCAAAACATTTGTAAAATTCATTCTAAACTTACTTCTAGATAGAAGCATAATGCACCTGGCTGCATTGATACAGTTAAATGTCAATTTCATTTTCAAAATGTATACCTAGGGATCGAAAAAAATTGGATTAATTAACAAGCGAAAAATGATTCAAAATTATTTAAATTTTCACATCAGGTATTGAAATATTACGATCAGCAATTGTCAGTACTGGTATCAAGAAATTTTATTTCTAGTGGTTAAAAAAAAAAAATATTCGTGATGTTTCCAGGCCAAAAAATAATACATTCGAAGCTAGTGAAAATTTCACAATATTAGAATATTGCCGATCTATTAATGGCTGCACTAGTACAGAATATTTTGAAAAATTTCTTCCCAACGCACTACTACAGTTTGAAAAAAAAATTGTTACTACCGAGCCAAAAAATAATTGATGCAGAGTCGACGAAAATTTCGTAATATCGAAATATCGCGATCTGTAATTTTTCGACCCGCTTGTAGCAGTCTGAATTTTTATCCAATAAGGATGGTGATGGTCTAGGAATATTCAGAAACTCAAATTCCACTTTCTGAGTGCGAAAAAGGGTTTTTCATATCATTTTGATTGGCTAAAAAACGCCAAAAACAGCATTTTTTTCAAAAGGTGAAGCACTTTGAGGACCTCCTGCTCCCCTCCCCTTTCATCTAGGGAGCTAAAAACTTTTTTGGGAGTTCTACCACTCAAAGTAAACTACCTGCCCAAATTTAGTCAAAATACAAGATATGTTTTTTTTTTCGATCCACCCTAATACCAAAAAGTTGTACATTTGCCAGATGATTATAAATGGTCCGAAACGCGAAGATTTGAAAACCACACTCTCCCCCGATCTTCCCTTTCCAAATCAGGTAGGCTGTGATAGCTGTCGTTTTTTAGTTAAAAACTCAGCTAAACAAAATACCAGAGTTGGGGCTACTTTGCCTGGTGAGAATATCACTTTTTAAATTTTGCGATAATAGGTATCCTTTAGTAAAAGCATCAAAACTTCTTTATCCAGAAAATATAATAGAACCTAATGAACGTACTTCCACTAAAATTATATTTTGTTATAGCTTACGAACATTTCACGGAAGAAACACAATATGTCTTAGACAAGATTTTGGAGCCGTTCCTGAAGCATTCTTTCGAGCACGATGACAATAGCGTTGTGACAAATATAAGAGGTAGGAATTATCATCAATTTATAAATTTATTCAATAGTATATTATGCAACTAGACTCTAAAGTGCGTCCTTTATAAACGAGTGCTGTATCGCACGAGTTTATAAAAGACGCACTCTAGAGTCGAGTTGCATATACTATTTTATACAACAAATACATATAAAATAAAATGTAAGCAGCCATGCCGCATTACTGGAGCTGAGTTTTTAATTGGAGCTTGTTTTGATTTACTAATAACCTTGCTTAATCGTTCATGACTACAGGCCACACCCAATACCAAGTCTGAAAATCCCTACCCTATCCTTTCCAAAAACACTTAAGAAGTTGAATTTGGCACAAATGTAGTATTTCTTGCCATGAAATAATCATGTGAACACATATTTCTCAAATTATAACTATTTGAGGGTGCTCAAATTATCTTCAAATCTTGATAATCCGCCATTTTGGATCCATTTTGACTCAAATTTAAGAGGTTATATTCTGGTCACAAACTAATCCTACACACAAAGTTTGACCATTCTAGGCCGATTTGGTGATGAGATATGGAAGATTCATGAAATTTCCTGCAGCAATTTCCCCTCCAAAAGCCGTTTTTTGCTCTAACTCCCCTCCAAAATCACTGAGGAAGCTAAAATCAAAATACGTTTGTCACTTGGGCTCATTTTATCATATGACACAGCAATAAAAAATTTTCGACCCCTCCTGTACCCCCACCACTATTTTAGGTTGATAACCCCGCCTTCCCCCTCCAACATCATGTATGGAAGTGAATTCGGGATATAGTATACAACTTATCCCCAATAACCATATGAATTCATATTAATTACATTTTTACCAACTTGAGGCTCCTCAAGCTCTACTCAAAATTTTGATAATCCGCCATTTTGAATCCATTTTGATCCAAATTCAAGAGGTCATATTGTGGTCACCAACTAACCTCACACACAAA
Source organism: Phenacoccus solenopsis (assembly GCA_009761765.1). Lineage (NCBI taxonomy): Eukaryota > Metazoa > Arthropoda > Insecta > Hemiptera > Pseudococcidae > Phenacoccus > Phenacoccus solenopsis. The sequence continues at coordinate 39,609 of VFXL01000247.1, read as the reverse complement.
ATTTGACCTCTTTAACTTGATTTGGTGGGGAGATATGGAAGATTCAAGAAATTTCATGACTCAAAACTTCCTCAAAAAGCCGTTTTTTGATCTAACTCCTCTCAATATGCACTTAGAAGCTGAAATTTGGATATGTTAGTATCCGTGACTCACTCTTTCATATGAAATCAAAAACGAAAAATTTGAGCTATTTGCCCCTTCTCCAGCCCCCTCAAAATTTGAGTGATCCGCCATTTTGAAATTTATCGAAAAAACAAAAAAACTATTTTTGCGTATTTCAAGAAGAGTTCCTCACCGAATTTTGAGCGAATTTTATCCACACCCGCCTGCGCAAGGCGAGTGACACAAAAAACGCAATTTCCTCAAAAACAGGTTTTTGCTAACTCGCCTCAAAATGCACTTAGGAAGCTGAAATTTAAATATGTTGGTGTCCGTGACTCACTCTTTCATATGAGATCAAAAACGAAAAATTTGAGCTATTTGCCTCTTCTCCAGCCCCCTCAAAGTTTGAGTGATCCGCCATTTTGAAATTTTTCGAAAAAACAAAAAAAGCACTTCTGCGCATTTTCAAGAAGAGTTCCTCACCAAATTTTGAGCAAATTTTATGAATACTCGCCCGCGCTACGCGTGGGGGAAAAATATATATATATACCAAAAAGTTGGACATTTGCCAGATGATTACAAATGGTCTGAAACGCAAAGATTTGAAGACCCCACCCTCCCCCGACCTTCCGTTCCCAAATCAGGTAGGCTGTAATAGCTATCGTTTTTATTAAAAACTCAGCTTAAAAAAATTGTAACTAATTATTTTGTTTAGTATTTAAATAACTAAATTTAAATTGGTCTTTTGCTCGCAAAAAATTATAAATTGCCCAGAAATTACTTTGAAATTTGAGATTTATTTTTGATAGTAATAATACAAAGTAAATAATTCAAAAATGTAGTAGTGGTTCCACCCCTCGTTTCTTTGAAATAATCAAAGTTTTGAAAACATTGACCTTATTTTGGGAAGGTACTTTCATCGACTTTGAAGACTGAACATTTTTTAGGTTTTTGGCAGCTACTTTTTCCCTCGCCCTTGCTACTAGGAAAAAATGCAATTTGATTATTTATCGAGAAGATAAGAAGTTGTCCCCGTATGTCGGTAATTTAAAAAAAAAAATTTAAGCTCTTGTCGATTGCGATTATTATATAGTATAATAAATGAGTAAAAATTCAGTTCGTATAAAAAAGCGATAAATGTAAACGCTGCGATGATTGGAAAAAATAAAAACGATTAAGTAAACCTAATTGGTGGCGAAGCTATCAGTCTACATACGCGATGAATTAGATATTTTAATTTCTCGATAACGCAATCATTCACGTATCGAATCGAATGGACGGAAGTACACATACCGAAGTGATAGATTCGTAATGTACATGCTGATAATCTTAACGATGATTTTTTTTTTTTAATAAAATGAACGACGATAAAATTAAAAAAAATAAAAACCGAACAGGAAAGGCGGAGGAAGTATAATTATACGATATTGCCCTTGTCACGTGTTTCAATTAAACATTGGAAGCTTCTTAGTTTCGTTACTTTTAGATTCTGTAGCCGGCTTAAATTTACTGGTAATTTATTAAAAAAACGTAAGCAGCCATGCCGCATTACTGGAGCTGAGTTTTTAACTGGGGCTTCTTTTGATTTAGTAATAACCTTGCTTAACCGTTCATCACTACAGGCCACACCCAATACCAAGTCTGAAAACCCCTACCCTATCCTTTCCAAAAACACTTAAGAAGTTCAATTTGGCACAAATGTAGTATTTCTTGCCATGAAATAATCATGCGAACACATATTTCTCAAATTATAACTATTTGAGGGTCCTCAAATTATCTTCAAATTTTGTAAATACGCCATTTTGGATCCATTTTGACTCAAATTTAAGTGGTTATATTCTGGTCACAAACTAATCCTACACACAAAGTTTGACCATTCTAGGCCGATTTGGTGATGAGATATGGAAGATTCATGAAATTTCCTGCAGCAATTTCCCCTCCAAAAGCCGTTTTTTGCTCTAACTCCCCTCCAAAATCACTGAGGAAGCTAAAATCAAAATACGTTTGTCACTTGGGCTCATTTTATCATATGACACAGCAATAAAAAATTTTCGACCCCTCCTGTACCCCCACCACTATTTTAGGTTGTAACCCCGCCTTCCCCCTCCAACATCATGTATGGAAGTGAATTCGGGATATAGTATACAACTTATCCCCAATAACCATATGAATTCATATTAATTACATTTTTACCAACTTGAGGCTCCTCAAGCTCTACTCAAAATTTTGATAATCCGCCATTTTGAATCCATTTTGATCCAAATTCAAGAGGTCATATTGTGGTCACCAACTAACCTCACACACAAAATTTGACCTCTTTAACTTGATTTGGTGGGGAGATATGGAAGATTCAAGAAATTTCATGACTCAAAACTTCCTCAAAAAGCCGTTTTTTGATCTAACTCCTCTCAATATGCACTCAAGAAGCTGAAATTTGGATATGTTAGTATCCGTGACTCACTCTTTCATATGAAATCAAAAACGAAAAATTTGAGCTATTTGCCCCTTCTCCAGCCCCCTCAAAATTTGAGTGATCCGCCATTTTGAAATTTATCGAAAAAACAAAAAAATATTTTTGCGCATTTTCAAGAAGAGTCCTCACCAAATTTTGAGCGAATTTTATGAATACTCGCCGGCGCTACGCGTGGGGGAAAAAAATATATATATACCAAAAAGTTGGACATTTGCCAGATGATTACAAATGGTCTGAAACGCTGAAGACCTCACCCTACCAGCCTGCGCAAAGTGAGTGACACAAAAAACGCAATTTTCTCAAAAACCGGTTTTTGCTAACTCGCCTCAGAATGCACTTAGGAAGCTGAAATTTAAATATGTTGGTGTCCGTGACTCACTCTTTCATATGAGATCAAGAACGAAAAATTTGAGCTATTTCCCTCTTCTCCAGCCCCCCTCAAAATTTGAGTGATCCGCCATTTTGAAAGTTTTCGAAAAAACAAAAAAAATACTTCTGCGCATTTTCAAGAAGAGTTCCTCACCAAATTTTGAGCGAATTTTATGAATACTCGCCGGCGCTACGCGTGGGGGAAAAAAATATATATATATATATAGTGATCTATGGTCAAAGTGGCATCAGTTTGCACATTCCTCAGAAGTGCATCTAATGTCACATTAACGACACCACAATGGCGAACGGAATGTATAATTTCATAGGTTTTCTTGGAAACAAATTTTTAAAATGATGCCACTTTATCTGTAAACATCAAAAAAATGAGGCTACTACGACCGTAGACCGAAAAAAATTTTTTTGTATGAAAAATAGAATATTAGTGGTAAAGTGGCATCACCCAAATAACCACACCAGTGACTTCATGACACATAGCTGAATCGATGAGCAATATGATGGTAAAGTGGCATCAAAAAAATGATGCCACTTTGTAAAAAAGATGCCACTTTACCTGTAGACGACGAAAAATGATGCCACTTTATTCATAGATAAATCTATATATATATATATACCAAAAAGTTGGACATTTGCCAGATGATTACAAATGGTCTGAAACGCAAAGATTTGAAGACCCCACCCTCCCCCGACCTTCCCATCCCAAATCAGGTAGGCTGTAATAGCTATCGTTTTGTTAAAAACTCAGCTAAAAATCTGATTTTCTCATTTGAAATACGAGGAAGAACTTCGCATACGCAAGGGCAAATTAAAAAAAATATATGACTACACTATTTTTCCGGCTAAATTCCTAAAAAAAATAAATGCTTTTTAATTTTTTACTCATTATGCGAAAAAAAAAAATGGTACCTAAGTAAGAGAAACCCTAATAATATGCGCTTACATATTATGATACTGATGCGTTTCAACATGAACTACAGTCAAGAAGTCATCTGAGAAAATACAAATAGTTTTTTGTTGCTGATGATAGCGATAACAGCGATAAGTACCACATAATAAAGAGTATATGAAATACCTTTAATAATAATAATGAAATAACACCATAAAATTTAAGAAGGTAGTGAATTAATTTAGAATAGATACAGATATAGTTAGTTGATTACATTCTGTAAGAATTTAATTATGTTTACTCATCATCTTCAGGAATACCCCTCGTAGGAGGATTTGAAGACGTTTATGAAGATACTGATGGTACTAATGGACCCCTTCATTGAGATTCTAACAGAATTCCTGATTCAGACACTCGACATGATGATTAAATGGCAGAATCAATTGGAAAAAATGTTTTAATTACTTTATGTCCAAAAAAAAAAAAAAAAAAAAAAAATACCGAAAGCACCGCCTGAAGTACTTCTATCGAGGGCAGTCGCCATTACACTGTATGCAATTATGCAACTTTACTAACACCTTCAATGACGCAGAGAATATCAAAATGGTTAAGCAAAATAGATAAGGCAAGGCCCCTATCTCCTATTTATTATATTTTCTCATACCACTCCCCACTATTTAATTTTTGTTAGCTAATCTTCCTTCCATAGGCAACACCCTTTTACCATACCATATGAATACAAAGTATATTTAACGCAATCATGAAAATTAAAAAAACGCGGTGGCTCAAGAAACTATGATTCAAGCGAGCTGAACTTTTATATCGAGATTTACATACCTTGTCTGAACCGTACATCTCTATTTCTTTAAATAAGTAAATTTTATTCCAACATTTTTACTACAATTTTAAAATTACTAAGTAAGTATCCGAAATTTTAAAACGAACTTAGTGGAAAAAGTAAGTTCATTTTGAATTGAAGGGATCTTTTAATCCTGAGAATACTGGGAATGTCCTGAACCACGAATAGTAACTGTGAAAACATATCATCGCTCGGAGAAAGGAGGCAAATATCTCAAGTATTTCAAGTCAAAAAACATATAACCGTAATTTATCTCGAGTGCGTGAAACTCATCAAGCTCACCTCATCTATAACGTGACCATCGACGGGCAAATTTTCGTCTTCTAATTATCTATGAAATGTCTGAAAGTTTTCGATATTTTTCAACTTTTTCACTACTTTGACTGGCTTTCTAACAAAACGAAACTAATATTGGCCTCTTGGTTTTTCGTAAAAGGGATATTTTAATCGTGAAAATTTGATAAAATGTTCAAGTACCAACAACAGAAACGCATCACTTGTTCGTGAAAGGTGAGCCACAATAATTATTCTAATGGAAAACGTCATTCAAATGCAAATAAAACAATGTTTAAAAATATAAACTTCCAGAGACTTCGCAGATACAGCAAAGACTAAACATTCTGAAACTGTAAATTTTTTAAGATATGAGGTATTCAATATTTTTATTATTTCACTAAAAAAAGGGGGGGAAATATACAAGTTATGTACGTTGAAGAGACCTATACTCCAATTAAAATGTTGGCGGCATTTAGAATTTGTAGAGGCGTAAGACATCTAAGCTCATACTCTATCGTTATTTAATGATATTATTCCAATAAGTGTCATGTCAAGTATAATAAGTCGTTAGCCGTTTGAAAATTTACGAATGCTTCAACCCACCATATGGGACGCTTGGTAAATTGAGTAACTTCAAAAGTTAAACCGAAAAGATTTTTAGTTAGATACACGAAAGGTTACTGGTCCTAGTTCTTGATTGTTTTAAATTTTTCATTATAGATTGTTAATCATTCATGGTTCAATTTAAAGTTCCTTTTTTTCCCATTTCTCGATACGAGTAATTTATTGATGTAAAAGGGTGAAGAAAAATGCTAATGATTAGATGCTGAAAAACTATATTAAATTAAAACAAAACTATACTTAATTACAGGTGTGTTCCCACGATTTTATCTAAGAATGTACATTGAATTGATACATATTTGAAACAAAGTAACAAAATGAAAAATTAAACTATTGACCCAGGCTTCACTTTGTTTTTACGGATATGAAATTCAAAATGACTTGAAAATTATTGCGTAATTTCAGGTAATCATATAAATAATTAAAAAATGAACAGAAGTAAAAAATTTCACGTAAAAATTTTTACGAGAAGAACGTTTTGCCACTGTTTTTAACCATTCTTTCTGAATTGTTCCACGATAAGAGTCATCTGAATCATTATGTTCTTCAAACCCCTGTACTGAGTGAGATAGAAGATTGTAACTCGAACGTGTAAGGCGTATACAGCGTATACCGTATGAGAACATCACTGCTTAATTATATAACAGTAAAATAATGGATACAATTGGGATGATTCCAAGTAAATAACGCGAATTAATCTAAAATAACTAAAATAATAAATCTTAATAATAGGAAACTTACAAATAATGTTATATCATATAATAATATATATACTACTTATGACTAAGCAGATACATAGGGTAGTTGGCCCAATTACGCGTTCTCTATATTTATTTTCGAAATTGTGGTCATCCTATGAGGTCAAAGTTGAAAAAAAAGTGTAGATACATGAATACCCTACATTCTTGGCCACCTAACCCTCCAAGTTACGCCAAAAACCAAGAAAGTGAGCATTTTGTAAATTTGAAAAGTGTTCCTAATTTTGTTCACTTACTTCTTTCTACACGAAATCGAAGTAAATAAATGAAGTGTTACAACAAAAAAATAATATTTTAATTTCTGGTATATTTAGAAACTCGAATCACTAATTTTCAACTATTCGAACAAAAAACAAGAATTGTTTGAATCTTATACTTTCTGATTAACAAAGTTTCGTGTATCCATTTGAAGCAGCCTCTGCAATTATCACTTATTGTAACCTATTTTACCATCTCGAACAGTTTTTTCATAGTTTCCATTTTGGTATGTATCAAAAATTGAAATCGTACTTTTTATCCAAATGGTTTTGTAGTGGTAGGAGAAGGGATCGAAATTAAGCCCATTCGAAAAAAATATATAATCGAAAAAAAACGTAGTATGAAATTTTTTATGTGATTCTATCACTGGACACTTCAAACTTCACGTTATTAACGTGAAGTTTCAAGTGTCCAGTGATAGAATCACATAAAAAATTTCATACTACGTATAAGACCACGAAATATCGAAATTACTTAATTTGAGCATAAATTTCAATTTTTGAAAATATTTAGAAAATGTTTTCGGCTACAACAAGAAGGAAAATCAGTGATAATCGACGAATTGAAATTAAGCCAGTATTGGTAAAGGTCTCATATTGCCAGATTGTTTTAGATGGCCTTCGACAGTTCTGAGCAATTTTCGCTGGTATGTTCAAATCAACTACTGAGAAACACCAAGGAACCAATTAGGTACAGAAACGAACACCAGGCCACCTACCCCACAATCTATTAAAATACATATTGCCATAAACATAATATGTGCAACCCAACATAAAAGTATGAACTCAAAAATCTTATTATTTATACTTAGTAACAATGATTACATCATATAGGTATATAAATGATAATAATATGCATAATAAACATAATTCGGGTTAAATTCAATAAACTGTATAGGTTACACCTTTGGTTACACCCATTAATATCAAATACTAAACATATATGTAGCCATTAAATGCATAATACAATTATCAATCTTTATTTACAGATAGGTACCAGTTATCCTCATTAATTTCTGCTGTTTCCCCTGAAATACATTCCATTAAAAACAATGAAATACAGAAGTGTGTAAACCTATGCATATACAGGACCAAGAAAGCCAGAATTGGCCACGGGGCAAAAATGATTTTCGAGCCGTTTTTTGTAATATTTTGTTTTCTTAATTCAATTAAAGTTCAAAAAAACTATTTAAAATTTTAGAAAGTTTTAAAACCTTAAATATTTGAATCTCTGAGCCCTTATAGGAATCCGAGCCTAGAGCAATCTGCCCCCTCCTACCATCCTTCTCTCTGGCCCAGCACATATACACTTATAATTAATCATATTGATATCTTTCAACATACTTGGACCAACTTTCATGCAAATATCTAAAAAAAAAAAAAAAACATAAAGTAGGGCATAATAAAAAGTTCATAATAATGAAACAATCGCATGCAATTAATAAGGTACATAATCAGTGTTGGCAACGTTCACGAACGCAAAAAAAATGATAGCGAACCCGTTTTTGCGTTCACGGCGCAACTTTTGATACGTACCATTGAGTTTTAATTTGTAAAAAAAATGGCAAAACGTGTTGTACATGAACAAACTTTTATAATAATTAATAATAGTCAATACATCATTAGAAACAAAGAACAGCGTTGTCATAAGGGCAAGAAAACAGTGACTTGATGAGGAACGAATTTGCGTTTAAAGAACGCGAACGCGTTCATTATAAAAGATCGCGAACCGAAACGCGATCTTTTTTTCGCGATCGCGGCCAACACTGTACATAATGAATTAACCTGTGAGATCTGAGAAGAAACCTGTAGATAAATTTATAAATTTTCAATATTTTCTTTTACAAGGTGAAATTCATGAATAGAAACTTTTTTTTTTCATTTTGATCCATATGTGGGGCATTGCCCCGGTAGCACTGCAAAAAAAAGAAGACTTGTTCTGAAAATTAATTGTAGAGCGCGTTTCCAATCTTTTTCCTTTTTAATTTTTTTAAAATAATGTAAGTGGAAGTTACTCACTAAAAAGTCAAAGAAAAAAGGGCTGTAATTTTGTGTTTTTTTTTTTTGTAATTTAACAAGAAGAATATAAGAAGGTTATCCTCGTGTGTGTAATTTTTTCTATTAATTAGAATTTTTTTTTCCACTAATAATGAAGAGGGAAATGAGTTTCCCGACACATATCTCATAAATGGGAATTTACAAATTTGCGAAAGTGAAAATATCTAATGAAAAAGTTTTCCAAACGTTTGGTTCCTCCTTCAATGACCAACAATAAAAAAATATATATATATTTTTTTTCATTTAGAAAAATAAATATTTCAAATTTTGCAAATTTCTATATCAGATATCGGTCAAAATGAAAACAATTCGGCAATGCAATTTCAATTCGTGAACTTCACTTTTTATAAGGAAACGTTGGAAATTTACCCACGAGTTCCTTCTCGGGTCTCAGAGGGTCAATTCTTAGATTATATATAGGTACCTGATTATATTCGCCTATAATAAGATAACATTTACTCACTATCCTCATAAATCTCCCATTGCTGTTCTGGTGGACCCGATGATTGAGGTGCTGATGAAGTTCCTAATTTAAAACTCAGCGTGATAATTAAATGGTAGGATGAATTTGATAAAATAATAAAATAAAATATATGGCTGTATTAGAATGTCGAAGTGGCTTACGAGAGCTTTACAAACGATTTTCAGGGCAAAAAAATCGACCATATTGAGAACAAATTTTCACCAAATTATTGGGTCTCAACTGCACCAAGGTACTTACGGATATGTAGGCAAATACGTTTTTTCTCCCTGCATCGAAGTAAATTAAGAAGTACGTATAATTTTATCTTTTTATGACAATATAGCAGGCATTACCAGACATTTTTTCATTGTTTCTAATAATTGTTCGATTAATAATACGCGTTTGGAATCTTTAAATTACTATTCATAATGAAGCTATCGAGGGGAATCAAGAAATTTTCACATAAAATGTGTATTTAGCTTCAAACATACCATAAAATTTTCAAAATTCTAGTATATGGGACCTCGTGAGAAAAATCGAAAAACCGTGGTTAGCATGCCCATTGTATCATTTGCACCGCCATACGATTCAGATGAGGTGTGTAATACGTATCTTGCAGGCCTGCTCGTTCCATGTAATGTATTCTAATGAAAAAATTTAGCAACAAAATCGAGCAATTATTCGAGTACACCGTAAAATTCTTGATTATGCCTCCTACTGTCAAAACGACAAAAAAACTTCACAGTTTAAAATTTCTTTTTGTTTACGTTTTTGAAACTAGGCACCATTGCGGCTCAAAAATTTTGTGAAAAATGTACTTTTAACCTCGGAATTTGTTCGAAAAGCTCTTGAAAGCTATTTCTTCCTTATTTTTATTTATTTGTACAACGCTGCATTGACGTTTAGTAGAAATGAAAGAATATATTTACCAGCTCCGGCAAAAGGATCTACTATTGATCGACAGTTTCTTTCAAACTGAGGTCCTCTTTGGTTCACCCTTTGTTCTAATCAATACAATAAAACTTCTAAATAAATTGATATAATGGCCAAATGAATTGCCTATCTTGTGTATTAAGCAACACGTTGCTGAATGCGAGTGAATGTAAAATGCGAAACTTTTGCTTAAAATATAAAACAGGCAGCTAATTTCAGGCAGTCTAGATCATTTAAATAGGTTATCATTTAACCGACTCTAAATCGTTTGGCCAAATTATTTTTGACAGATGTAATTCAGTAGGGAGTTTAAAATAATGAAAAAAAAAAAAAACTATCGTATCTTGCAGATTTCGCGATAGGCACTGAATGAGTTTCATCATTTCAGTTTCTGAATATAGTATATGATTCAAGAATTTGTTGTTATTCATATTTATAGGCTATGTTACATGGGAAATTTTTTTTCTACATATGCAAAGCTCATTTAGATTAAAAAAATATATATTACATATCTTTCTTTTTGTTACATAAATACGTAAGCACATAAGTATATGCACCATCCACCATATACCTTGCGTCCCATTGATCTTCGACCCCTTCAGCACAAATTCACTCTCAAGTAGTTTTAATTGAAGTATTTCCGATTCGCTACGTGGTAACACTGACTGAAACGTGGATACCTCGAATCAGCGTTACCACACAACGAATCCGAACTCCGAAGCACTCGTATTGTAGGGAATCATAGTACACATAGAAAATTCAAATGACACTCGAAATGCGTTTATAATAAGTTTTAATAGATTTAAAAAACCGAATAATAATTACCTTTTTTGAAAACAATGCGCATATCTCTCTCCATTTCATCATCCTCTCACACACACATTAATAATCAAAATCTTGTAGAATATCAAACGAAAAAAAAAAAGGTTATTCTCTAGGTTATTATAAGAAAAAAAGGAAAATGAAGAAAAACGAGTTTTACGCGGTAATTACTGTAGTAATCATGAGGATTCACCACACGTATTTAAGCTTCTTGAGATATTTGCGCTGAGGGGTCAAAGATCACATAGACGGCTAATGCAACGTTGAAAAATCAATGAGTTTTGAAAAACAAATATCAGGAGCACTTTACAAAGCATGGATTTTGCGCATGCGTAAGTGTGAACTCCTATTTACAAGATACTGATAAGTGATGACTTGAGAAAGAAACAGGGGGAAAAAGGGGAAGGAAAGTCTTGTTGAGGTGCATTTCCCCGGCACTCCCACTTCGGAATTTGGAAGTGAAACTTAGTGCATTCGTTTGTGCTGGTTTGTGCCGCAAACCCCGTCGTTTGTGCTACTCTCCTTCCCGAGGTATACCCAAAACAATTGTGATCGACACCAAATTGGGAGGATGGGTAGAGTACGCAGACTTTCAGCGATTATTAGTTTCCCACTTGAGGAGGAATGATTTATTATGAGGTCATGTTTTTTTGTAAACGTTCGTTCTCTCGCTGTAACTAGAGTAAAACTTGACAGATCGATTCGAAATTTTGAGGAGTGGTAGATTGAGTAGGTCTCTAGAATTGATTGATTTTTGAAGTCGAATGAGCATGAGGTAACGTGACATCATGTAATTTTAATTTCCAATTTAAAATATGAATTTTAAAATAAGTACTGTCTGAAATATATTGTTTTTTAGAGCTGTTTGAACGTAAAATGACCTGACCTCACACGATTCCATGTTTTTGGTTATAAGAAGATAAAGTACGTGAGGTCATGTTTTGTATGATACTTGATGAAATTTAGGATAAGTGGAGATGATAGAACTTTTGAATTTTATAAAAAATTTTTATTCTGGTAAAAAAAATAAATTATTCTGATAACATTCTTTAAAGTAGTATAATTAGTAAAATCCGCTCTTAAGATACTCTCGTATCTTCTAGTTTTATTTTCTTATTACATTATAATTCAAAATTTGAAAAGAAAAGGTATGTTAAAATTGCATTTTATTTTATTTTTCGGTATTTAATTATTTTTAAACATTTTTCAAATCAACCTCTATTGCATGCCCATAATAAACATGAGATAACTAAGTGTGCTAAGAATGTATTAATTTTTATTTACGATAGATACTTTCAAATTTGATAAACGTCATTTTATGACTGTGTATTATGTAAGTACATAGTATAATTTATTATCCTAAAATCAATTCGTTTGAATCGTGAAACATACAGGTCGCATAGTTACGGCATGTTAAGGAGCTAGGATGCTATGAAGGTTGCATTGGTAAAATTGGAAAGTTACGCGGTGCAATGTTTGAAAAAATAACACAATGACTTGGCTATTGAACAAAAAATTAAATAATATTTACTCGTTAGTAATTTGGAATAGTAGAATTGGTAAAGTTTATCTGTGAATGAAAAACATGCTCGTCAAATATATATATCGAAAAAATAAAACAACATCTAAACAATAATATCAAAACATCTCTCACTTCTGATGTTAACAATATTTGAAAAGTTGCGATCTGTAAAAATAATTTGCCGTTCAGTATATAACGCCTATCTATTATGTGTGCCTATACATTGTGTTTCTCACCCCAATAGGACCTCTTTCGTACCACATGTAGAACAATTCTTGTGATAGATAATTAGTCATGCGTGGTGCCTGCCCTTTGTTTCGCTGAAAGGACCGGCCAATGTACGTATAAAAGTATAATAATACATTTTCTTTTTAAATTCAGAACATTATTTCATGTTGAAGAATGTTGAAAAAGGTGTAGAAAACAGAGAAAACTTCACACATGGTCTTTTCTGTGGCAGAAGGTATCAAAATCAGGGTTTTTGAGTTTTAGCTTAATTTTCCAATGGCTGAAATAAAGCTGGCTATTGGCTGACGTAAAAAAATGCGTAACCCTCAAAATATTCGTTGTGATGCGTATATGACTGTTGTTATGCTTCTCTTTCTGTTATTTATGTTGGAAAATCTAAAGGCTAATAAGAAAACTAAAATGACAATTTTGGCCTTGAAAATTAAGGAAAAGAAATTAGAATATCATTGGCTTTTGGCTCAGAACTATTTGCTGACAACCTCTTAATAAGGTGGCTATTAGCTATTGGCTAAAATCCCATTGGTTACCATTACCTATTTGCTTTTGACTTTGAACTATTGACTGGTGGAAAGCCCTGACCAAAACTGAATAAACTTCAAATTTTCTGTTGACTATAATTTTATAGTATCTCCCTATCCCCCCCCCATACATACTAGCTGAATACTACCTATCCGCGTAGGCTTTATTACTGCAAAATAATATTACATTGAAGAGATTTTTATCCTATTTATTCTAATAATATTTTTTAAATTTTCATTCATTGATGAAGGTTGCCTATGCTGCATCTAATAAAAATTTGTGAGAAGTAATGGAATAGTGATTTTGAGGGGTAAGTATTCAAAATTTTTGTCCAAAGTCTCACATAAAGCTCATAAAAGAACAAATTGAGGGCTACAAATATTCAAAATTCAGCCTCCTAAGTGCATTTGAATAGGAGTTTGAGGAAAAAACGGCTTTTTGGGGAAGTTTTGAGTTATGAAATTTCTTGAATCTTCCATACCTTCTCACAAAATCAATCAGGAAAGATCAAACTTTATGATAGGCTTAGTTTGACGCACTGAGATACTACGCTCCACAATGCATTTGGCGCGACTAGCACAGTTTCATCTTCAGTGAATAAAGTAGGCAAACTATCACACATAAGTGTCGCAAGAGTTGCCTTACACGCGATATGAAGGAGGTCTCATTGACGTGAAACACACTGTATTTAATTTTGTCTTCGCTTTATGAACTGCTATACTTATGAATGACCTAAGAATACTTACACGATGCCAATACAGGATTGTTGTTAATGCAGGAAGCTAAACTTTTACGATATCTATTCATCAGAAGAAAACAAAAAAATTAATACGTGAAAATCGTTAATGAGGTCATACAACTAGAATTACAGGCAACCCATTAATATAGAAATTGATATAATAGATATGCAAGTACAAATCTCTGAACCCAAAAATTTTTCATTTTGACAAATCTATCCAACTAAACGCATGTTTACTTTAGAATAGTATTAGTTAACATTCATGATACATGTTGGGTGCATTATTTCAACACAATTTTGAATCCAATAGAAGATGGATGGAGGAAGTGCGGCAGTAGAGTCTTCAAATCCCTGCATTTCAGATCATTTGTAATCATCTGGCTAGCGTCCAACTTTTTGTGTATAATTAGATATACCCATTTTTTCCATCACGTAGCATTAACGCGTATTCATAAAATTTGTTCAAAACATGATGAGAGACTTTTTTTAAAAATGCAAAAATTTCCTTTTTTGTTTTTTCAATATGCCTCAGAATAGCGTATCGCTCAAATTTTAAGGAAGCAGGCTGGAGAAGGGCAAATAGCTCAAATTTTTCATTTTTGATTTCATATGAAAGAGTTAATCACATACACCAACATATCCAAATTTCAACTTCCTAATAATTGCATGTGGAGGGTAGTTGAAGCAAAAAACAAGTTTTTGAAGAAGTTAGAATTGTTGCGATTTCACTGTAGACATCCTTTTTGCAATTTTCATCCCTTATTTCAAATTTTTAGAGCCTTTATGAGGGAAAAAGAGGGAAAAGAGTTCACACTCTCTGGCATCCATAGTAGCTATCTTCAGGTCTTTCTTCAATTCTTCTACATCAGTTTCAGCACATTTACAGGATAATGAACGCTTAGCTCCATCCTTTTCAGAAGATACCGAGCCAGCAACACCAAAAACATCTGTATCCCTCCGAATCAACTCTTAGTAATACTCATTCCTTTCCCATCTCTTTCGGTGCGAATATTAGAAACTCCGAATATTTAATACTCTTAACTTAAGGGTTAAAATAATCTTGTTACTAGTCAAAAGTCTCTGGAAAGAAACTGAGGTGGTAGCGGGATGCAGTGACGTAGCATAGGGGTACCAGGGGGTCATGTCCACCATCGGCAGATTTTAGGGGCGGCAAAATTTCTCGAGGATTTTTTTTTATCCTTTGCTGCGATTTACGATTACGATTTCCTCACTCCAACAAATCAAATATCTTAAGTAGTTAACCATATGTAATTTAATTGCCGCTCCCCTTTCTTCTGTTTTATGACAAATTCCTGTAGTGTAAATTTTAATTTGATTATCAATAAATTTGCCAATATGAAGAGCCTTGGTGTCTACCAAATCCAAAAAACAAAATTTCGTAACTTTTTCGTACTTTTTTCGTACAATAAATAAAAAACTTGTCACTCTTTTGAATGACATTTCTTTAGTATAAAAAAATCTATGTTTAAAAATTTTTCAAGCATGATTTTTTCATTCAAATTTTGCCATTTTTTCTTCATTATATCCACTGCAATATTAAACATATCAGCTAACCCTACATTTAAGCTCAATTTACGTTTTCTCTTTCCTGATAAACATAATGTCTCTTCACAATTTCAATCTCTATTTCAGTCCATAGTCACTGGAGACACTCTGATACTACACCCAACACCTTGTATTAATCCACCTTGGCTCCTGTTTCAACCTTCGCTAAACCTATCTTTAACCAGTCTCCCTAAAACCTCCACTAACCCAAACACTTATATATCAACCTTCAACAACCTTATTAATTACAATCCCGACTACGATCTCATATTCACCAATGCTTCAAAAGTCGAAGACCGCGCTGGCTGCTCGATTGTACACGAAAACTACGGAGTCCTATACCCTCTACCAAAACACTTCATAATACTATCCGCCTAACTGTACGCTATCAAGTTGGCACTCACTTATTCTCTAGAATTCTCACTTGAAACAATTTTTAACCTATCTGATTCCCTTCATGCCCTCTTAAGCATTCAAAACTACTTCCCTGAAAAACAACACCCTCTTGCCCAAGAAATTGCTCACATATTAGCTAACTGTAGAAAACCAGTAATTTTGAGCTGGGTTCCCTCTCATTGTAACATACATCAAAACGAAATTGCAGATCTCACTGCTAAAAAATCTCTCTATATTTCACCTATTCTGAATATTTCAATAAAGTCACAATGAAAAACTACCTCCAAAATGCCTTTCAAGACTATTGGACCAACGTTCCGAATTCTAACAAATTAAAGTCTACCTATAAAACAGTAGAACCCTGGAAGTACCCCAGTCATCTCGAACGCCGAGAGGAAGTTATTATGACCCGTATACATACAGGCCACTTTCTTCTCACTCATGGCCACCTCTCAAATACACTTCCGACGCCCTTCTGTACAACCTGCAACGTTCCAATAACAATAGTCCATATTCTTACAGAATGCCTCAAATTTAGCAATTACAGAAATACTTATTTTCCTCAACCTCAAATGGAAATCATCCTTGCTAATGATCTGGTAAAAATCACCAACGTAATTAAATTCTTACTGTCTGTTTCACTATATTCCACAATTTAAGATATGTTTTTTGTTTTTCCGTTTGTCACACACAATAGTGTTACTTAGTTATGATAATTAAAGTGTAAATAATAAACGGCTATATATTTATTTTTTGAGGGAGCGGCATTTTCTGAAAGTTTCCCGAGCGGCACCAATCCACGCTATGCCACTAGCGGGATGTTCCACAGACTGAAATAAAGAATGAAAATTACAAAAGAAGCATCTACAGTAAAATCGCAACAATTCTACAAAATTGCAGCTGAACTCGATCGTTTGACTCTTCCGTGAAAATTACTTTTTGATAAGCGTAATTTTATTCATCATTTACTATATAAACAGTATTGACACATCTCCCATACACAGTGTGTGCGGTAAGTTTTAAGATTGCTGCTGTAGAAACAGTACAACCAGCGCTACGTTCACGAAACTTCGAAAACTAGTTATTATAACCTTTCTCCCCCTGCCAAGTTTCAAGTGAATTAGATAACTTACCAGGGTCGGTACCACTTTTGTATTGTTGTGACAATAGACAATGAATTGAAACACAGAGCAACGTTTCGGGACTAAATTTTGTTTAAAAGTTGGTAAAAGTAAGACAAAAACGTTTGAAATGTTGAAAGTTGCTTATAGTACGTCCATTATGTCATGGGCTTCTGTTTTTCGCTGGTATCAAGCTTTTTCGGAGGCTAGGGAATTGGTAGATTCCAGAAATCAATAATAAAAACGATGTTGATCGTTTTTTTCGATAGCAAGGGAGTCGTCCATAAAGAATTTGTTTTGCAAGGCACTACGATGAATGCTGTCTTTTACCATCAAGTACAGGACTGCCTGATGAAGAGAGAATCTATGAAAAGATCGCTCATTTTTCTTGTTGCACGACAATGCACGTGTGCACACTCCTGCGATTGTAACTTAGTTGTTGGTTCGAAAAATGGTTCCGATCCTTAGCCTACCCCCTCACTCATCTGAGTTGAGTTCCCGAACTATTTTCTGTTCTCCAAGCTAAAGATGGACATGAAAGGAGCATAATTTTACTCTTAGTCTACAGCCCATCTCGAAAAATTGTTCAACCTGCGGGATTTTTTGCAGACCAAAAATTTCAGCTGGCAATAGGTAAATGTAGGTTAGTCATTAGGACATATGTAAAAAAGGAATAAAAACGAGAAAAAATGTTTTCAAAAAAATTATTGGTGAAACACAAAATCTCATATATTATGTTTTAAAAACACACAAAGAAAAAGAACGTATTATTTCGACGTTTCGCCGTGGCTAGACGACATCATCAGGACGGTATTAATGAATGAAGAGCGATAACGCAACGTTCGTAGCGATGAATGAACGGACCGGAGACAATGCAATAGATTAACGGCTATGAGGTCATCAAATGTTACAAAAGATAGGTGTAATGATGCGATAATCCTTCCACATCTGTCAAGTTTATATTATTCTTGGTTTTTTTAATGTATGTCATTTCCAAAATCTTCCTCTTATAGGTGTTTTTCTAGCGATCTAAAATTTGTCGCATTTTACATTTATTCCCCGTTTTTACAATTTATTCAAATTTTTTAATAATATCCTTAATAATCTCAAAAATGGAAATCACAACATTGTTGATTCAGCATCTTTTGTCCGCCATATACCCTTGCTATATCCTCTGTGGAATCTAGATGGAATGATATCAAAACCCACACTAATCTAATCCAAAGATAACCTTACTCTGGCTTTGAAACTCTATCTTGAAAACAGTTATTTCCAGGGTTAAAAACCACAACCACCAAAAACCACCACAACCGTATTTTTTGAAAATTTGAAAGGGTTTTTATAAACATTTGAAACCATTTCAAACATTTTTGATATAATCACCAAAAAGAATCACAACTAATGACCAAAATAAAAACCACCAACAAAACAATAACCTTAACAGAAAAGTTTCAAAATTATCAAAAACACCATAACAATATATGGTTTTCCGCTAGAAATGCCACCATCACAACAATCATTTCCTTGAATTTCAAAAAAAAACCGAAACCATAACAACCAATTCACGAAATAGTTTCAATTGGTTTCAAACTTCAATTCCAAATTTTGAAGTGATATTATGTTGAAATGAAAATAAGAATTTTTCTATTATTTTTATTTTTTATTTTTTACATTGGTAAATTATCTCTAGAACGTGAAATTCCCGAGTATCCTTACATAATTTTTATACCATAAAAACAATATATTTACAAAAATATCAACATAATATGGACAGTTCGCAAGATATTTTCGAAAAACTGATATAAACTTTCAAGTTGAAAAGCTCAGCTTTCAATGCATTGATCAACTTCAAAATTTATTCAGCTCTTTTTCTATACACCATAAAAATTTCATGCAAATCAGTTTAGTCTAACGAGAGTTATCGCGTCAGAAAGGAATGTCCCTAAAATGAGCTTAAAGCTCCAAAGCTCAGCTTCCCGTAGATAGACTTGCACCAAAAACTAATCAGCTCTTGTTCTTAATGACCTACACCTACTGTAAAAATTTTGAATCGATCTGTCTAGTTAAATTGAAGAAAACGCGTCAGAAAGAAAAGGCTTCAACAAACAAACAAATAAATGAATAAATAAAAAAACAAACCAAGACGACTGCAATAGTGGATTTCCGCACTAGCAGAAGTCCACTAAAAATTAATCAAAAAAATTGACCAAAATAACAAAATCAAATTTTCTGACTGTAATACGAATACTCTTCAAAAAATGATTTTCTCTAAACCTAAAGATAAAATATCGCTTAAAAAAGAAAGTAATGTCATCTGTAAAATTCAATGTAATGACTGCGGCAAAATATACATAGGTGAAACGTGCCAATATTTATATAAGCGCATCAATCAACATAAGAATGACGTTAAAAATCAGAAAAATAATACCGCCCTTTCCCAACACGCCAAAGAATTGAATCATGACTTTAATTTTGACAACGTCCAAATTTTAGACCGTGAGAAAAACATCTAGATAAGAGAACGATTTTGGAAATGACATCATCAAATAAACCAAGAAAAATATAAACTTTAAAACAGACATAGAAAGTTTATCACGTCATTACACCTATCTTTTGTAACATTTGATGACGCGATAACCGTTAATCTATTGCATTATCTCCGATCCGTTCATTCATCTCTACGAACGTTGCGTTATCGCTTTTCATTCATTAATACCATTGTATTTTCGCTCTACATGTTCTCAGATAAGGTCAAAAATGGGTTTCCTTATGATTGTTGAATTCTACGCGAAATTTTAACCCACTTTGATAAGTCGCTAGGTTACTTTTTGAAAAAGTTGAAGAAATGCGTTTTTAGCTGAATTTACATGTATTATGCGCAATTTCAATATGCAGTTACTAGGTATTGTGACCACAAATTTTTAAGAACCAGGGTTCGGCAGATTCAAAATATGTTCCTTTACCATAATGTGTGAGCGATTTTTTCGATCCCCGGGCATAATTATACTCATAGAACAATTTAAGCGTGAAAAATGACGAAAATTGTATAAAAACTGCAATAAAATACAGTTGTGACCACAGCCTGTAAAAATACACTCATATTTATATTCATTGGACACCCCCTTTCTAACCCCGTTGAGTTTTTTTAGTCTCCTTGAAGTTCAAAAAAAGGGTGTTTTTAGGTCCCAGCCCCCCCATTGTGACCGTGACCATCGCTAAAATTATCATATTTCCTAACGCCCAACCTATATCTACCTATTGCCAGCTGAATTTTTTGGTCCTCAAAAAATCCCGCTAAATCCGGTTTCTAAAGCACTTTCTTGAAATAGGCTGTAGACTATCTCTATTTCATTGCAACAGGCCTGTGCAGAGGATCCGGAGGGGAAGGGGCTTTCCTCCGGGCCCGAGTTTTTGAGGGCTTGTGGCTCAGTAGTTATAATTGATTAAATTAATTTTTTCTTATCACTATATAATTTTGATACAGTCAAATCAATTGAAATGCAATCATACACATATGCAATCAAACACATATGTTGCGAATATTACACATATAAAAATGAACTCCAACGATTAACAATCACTTCAAGCTCCATGCAACTTATAACAAAAGAAAGAGTAAGATGCCATGCTGCATTAATGGAGCCGAGTTTTTAACTGGGGCTTGTTCAGGTTAGAGGTAACGTTGATAACCCCTTCATGACTACAGGTCACACTCAATACCAAGTTTGAAAACTTCTACCCTATCTCTTCCAAAACCACTTAAGAAATTGAATTTAGAACAAATGTGGTATTTCCTACCATGTAGAAACCATATGAACACATATTTCTCAAATTATGACTACTTGAGGCTCTTCAAATCATCCTCAAATTTTTACAATCAGCCATTTTGGATCTATTTTGAGCCACATTCAAAAAGCTTATATTCTGGTCATGAACTAACCATACATAAGAAGAGATAAGGAACATTCATGAAATTTCCTGCAGAAATTTCCCTTCTAAAAGTTGTTTTTTAAGCTCTAACTTCCCCATTTGGCAAAGTAAAATCAGAATATGTTAGTCACACGAGTTCATTTTATCATATAACACACTGTAATAAAAAGTTTTCGACCTCTCATGTTCATTCACTACATTTTGAGGTCGATAACTCCTTATTATTATGTGTGAAGGTAAACCTGTTTTGACCCACATTCTTTGGGAAACTAAAATAACAGAATACGTTAATCACATAAGCTCATATATGACATCTCAACTAAAAATTTTTGATTTCTCATAGTCCCATCCCACATTTTGAGGTTTATAACTACTCCTTCTCCCTTCCTATCTTATGTGTGAAAGTGAATTTGAGGTATAATATATCTACTTTCTATCTCCAATAATCGTATGACTTCATATTAATTACATTTTCACCTATTTGAGGGTTCCTCAAGCTCAACTCAAATTTTGAAAATCCGCCATTTTGCATCAATTTTGACCCAAATTCAAGAAGTCATATTCTAATCCCCAACTAATCTTACACACAAAGTTTGACCTCTGTAGGTCGATTTGGTGAGGAGATATGGAAGATTCTTAAATTCTCTGCAGCAATTTGCCTTCTAAAAGTTGTTTTTCACTCCAACTTAGAATGGGTTAGTCACATGAGCGCTCATTTCACCATATGATACACCAATAAAAAATTTCCGATCTCATGTGTACCCTCGCCATATTTTGAGGTTGATAACCCCTCCTTTTCGCACTCAATATCATGTGTGAAGGTTAATTTGAGATATAACACACTTTTTATTCCCAATAATCGTATGAGTTCGTATTAATTACATTTTCACTAACTTGAGGCTCCTCAAACTCTACTCAGATTTTGATAACCCGACATTTTGCATCAGTTTTAACACATTTTTGCGCTTGTGCGTAAGTAATCATTTGCGCGGACGGTATGTATGTATTTGTTATATAAAATGGTATATGCAACTTGACTGTGAAGTGCGCCTTTTATAAACTCGTGCGATACAGCATTCGCCAACTGCTCGTGCTGCAACATTCGCACTCGTTTATAAAGATGCACTTTAGAGTCTAGTTGCGTAATATACTATTAAATAAATTTACGAATTGATAATAATTGTTACATTTTACACTATTCACAGTCATATTGCCATCTGCCGCCGAGTAAGAATATAACGTAAAGGGCTCCAAAACTTTGGTTAATGTTGTTTGCGTTTTAGCATCGAAATCTTCGAAACCTATAACAAAATATAATTTAAGTGAAGTACTTTGCTTAGGTTCTATTATCTTTTCACGGTAGAGAATTTTTGATGCTTTTACTAAAGCATATAGTCTACAGCCCATCTCGAAAAAGTGGTTTGCAAATTCAAGAATCAACAACTTCTTTAACATTATGTTTTGCTCATTAATCGCAGATATATTTTCTTTCTCAAGTTCTTATGGGATCAAATGGAGGGCGGTTTTTTATTTGATTTCTAATTTTTACAAATTTCTTCCAAAAAATGTGCAACATCCCGATTGCGAATAAATTTTTTTTATGTTTTTCCTCGAAATGAATACATTTTTGAAATCCATCTTGTTAAAAAGGAGACTTTTATTTCGCTAGCTTTATCATACGAGTATCATTGTCTTTTAAGAACCCATGCAGCCAAAAATCATGGAAAAATATTTTCTCGGCACTTACTTAAATATTATGACACATAAATAACATATTGCGCCTTTAATTGAAAAAGTTACTAGTATCTGAAGTATTCCACCACACCACCGTTTTTCAGGAAGCCACTACTCTCCCACTACTCATCATAGAAATATGTTCTATAGATCATTTCGTAGAGAATTGAATGTAGAATAAAATATTACTGAGCTATTTTTGCGATTAAACCAAACGGTAAGAAATTATAAGCGGAAAACTGATTTTGAAGGGCTAAAATCCACCATATCAGGGGTCGCACACACCAGATTCGCATGAACTTTTAGTACGTTGTTAAGTATGCTATACCAGGCGTATATACCAAATTTCAGCTTGATAGCCAACTTTGCTAGCAAAACCCTACCTGTATTATTATTAATATTCTAATTAATGTGTTCCAAAATTGTATTTTCGCCTTAAATTTTCTCAGATAAGGTCAAAAATGATTTTTTCTTATGATTTTTGAATTCTACGCGAAATTTTAACTCACTTTGATTGGTCGCAAGGTTGCTTTTTGAAAAAGTTGAAGAAACGCATGAAGTGATCGATAACCAAAGCAAGATGTACCTAAATTTTGGTGTTTTTCATTATAACTGTTTAATCGTTACAAAGATTACTTATTGAAGTCTTTTTGTAGTCATCTTTACTTTTTTATGAAGAGGCGGAGGAAAATGGTTGCCTAGAGTGACCAGATAGATGAAGCCTACAATGGAGTTATATGGGTAATTCTCTGAAAATGTCCATATTTCGATGTCTTTATTTTTCTGAAAAAAAAAGTTGATATTGGGAATTTTTTTGATTGGGATAGTGAGTATATGTGTCCTTGATGTCATTTATGCCATTCGGCTCAAGTCATGTCCCCCTGGGGGGGGTAGGGGGACTTTTTGAAATTTTATTACCCAAAACCTAAGAACTTCTTAGGCCGTGGCTGTTGATTCTCGATTTTGTGGCTTATTGTAACTCAGCCGTAAGACGTCCTAGGAACTTGAAACAAAAGGGATATCGAAGATTAGTAAGTACATATAATATTCACCTATTCAATATTCTCTTAAACTGACTGTTAGGAGCTCCTTAGTAAATTTTTGGCGAATTCTCTCAGGTCGTGGCTGGTTGGTTTTAATCTTGAGCCGTGGCGAAGTGTCTTTTTATGACCATGGCCTAAGAACTAGTGTCTTTTTTCGAGAGACAGCCATTAACACCTAAATTAATAACATCTTTGTTAGTGTATCCCCATTAAAATTGATTTAGAATGGCAAAAAGACACTAATTCCTAGGCCGTGGTCGTAAAAAAAAACACTTCGCCACGGCCTAAGATGAAAACCAACCAGCCACGGCCTAAGAGAATTCGCCAAAAATTTATTAAGGAGCTTCTAACAGTTAATTTAAGAGAATATTGAATAGGTGAATATTATATGTACTTACTAATCTTCGATATCCCTTTTGTTCCAGGTTCCTAGGACATTTGATGGCTGAGTTAGAATAAGCCACGGCCTAATACCACAAAAACCGGGAATCAACAATTTTTACGAATTTTGCTTTCCGACTGTGATAAATAAATGACATTTCACATTTCGAATGCTGGCAGTGTATTCTCATGATGTCAAGGAAGCATTGTAACCGCAAAGAAAAACGAATTATAAAATCATTGCCGCAGGAGAAGCAAACAAAAAACGCCACGGCCTAGGAGTGTATAAACCATTTACAGGTCTTTGAACCTTCCTGGAGGTCAAGCAGGGAAACTTTGGACATCATTTTGAGCGTTAACATACACACTCAACTATCCTGAGCAACTTTGCTAAGTTTTTCCTCAAAAAAATATTAATTTAATATCATTTATGTGACATTGAAAATTCAAAACGTGACCATTTACATGCCACGGCCTAAGAACTTTTGACCTTTGGGTTGAAAAAAACCCCATTTAGGGGGGGTGGAGGACAATTTCAATCGATGGGAAAGTTAGAGGAGATACTCATATAAATATAGAAAAAAAAAAAAATTCAATTGTAGCGTAATTCTTCAAAAAAAACATCGATTACAGAAATATGGACATTTTCAGAGAATTACCCATATGGTATTTATATGTAACTGCGAAGCAGTTCAAGTGTTTAGTAAAAGTTCCTAAGCTATCGTCTAATCATGAACTTCCAACTTTTATGTTTACACAGAAGACATTACAAAAACTTAAAAAAAAAACTAGAAGATACTAGAGTATTTTAAAAGCGGACTTTACTAATTATGCTATTTTAAAGAATGTTATTGGAATAATTTATTTTTTTACCAGAATAAAAAAAATTTTATAAAATTCAAAAGTTCTACCAACTCCACTTATCCTAAATTTTATCAAGTATCATACAAGACATGACCTCACGTAATTTATCTTCTTATAACTCAAAACTTGGAATCGTACGTTGAAAAAGCTCTAAAAAAACAATATTTCAGACAATTTCTTAAAAAAAAAACGTGACTTCACGTCAAATTATATTTCCTCACGTTCGACATGCTTTCGAGGATGGCCAGCTCTTCGGGCTGACTATACTCATTTGTAAAATTCATGTTTCAAATTGTAAATTAAAATCACGTGACGTCACGTTACTTCATGCTCAATCGACTTCAAGAATGAATCAATTCTAGAGACGTACTCAATCTACAACTCCTCAAAATTTCGAGTCGATCCATAAAGTTTTACTCTAGTTACAGCTAGAGAACGAATGTTTACAAAAAAACGTGACCTCATAATAAATCATTCCTCCTCAAGCTGAAAAACTAATCTACCCATCCTCCCAATTCGGTGTCGATCACTTTCGACTCAAGCCCCATCACGTCATGTCACGTCACGTCAAAACACATCCACTAACGTCCAGGAAACACTTAATTCCAAGACTACTATGCCTACTCTTTCAGCCATTCACACCACATTCTGATAAATTTTTGATACAAAAGCAAAAACCGTGACCTCACGTTTCATTGAATGATCTCACGTTCTGATAAATTAGATATCTGATCATTTATAACGCTCAACCATTCCGTCCTGCTATCATGCGGAACCAAAAAACCTCAAATCATGCCTCCTCACGCCACGTCACGCCTGATCACCCACAAAAACTAATCAGCTCTGAAGCATCACTACACTTACCCTTCCACCAACTTTGAACTCGATCCATCAGGTATTACTCGAGTTATGGCGGGAGAATGGAAAAACCTCAACGAATACCTCCTCACGCAAAACTCACGGCCAATCACCTTATGAAACTAATAATCTCTCAAACTATTCTACCCCCACCTTATTTTATCTTTTAATCATTCTATTCAATTTTTTTCGACTTATCATGGGAACACAAAAAAACTCAACTCACGCCTTCTCACGCCAACTCATGTCCCATCATGCTCAAACATTAATTGGCTTTAATGATTACTAATCTTACCTTCTTCCATCTTTCAGTTCAATCTATCAACTTTTTTATCTTAGTTATTGCGCGAGAACCAAAAAGAAACCTCAACTCACGCCTCCTCACGCAAGCTCACGTCCGATCACGTCCAAAAAGTAATCAGCTTCAGAGTACCACTACCCCCACCCTTCTTCCAACTTTCAACTCGATCCGTCAACTTTTACTCAAGTTATCGCGCCAGAACCAGAAAACCTTGACACACGCCTCCTCACGTCCGATCACGTCCAAAAACTAATCAGCTCGAGAACTCAACTACGCCAACCCTTCCTCCGAATTTGGTTTCGATTCGATCACTTCTACTCGAGTTATCGCGCGAGAACGCGAAGAAAAAAGAATCAAGAGAGAAAGAAAGAAAGAAAGAAAGAAGCAAACAAACTAAGAAACTGAGTGAACGCAATAGAGGATTTACTCGAAAAGTAAAGTCCGCTAAAAAGAAATAGGCAAACAGAGTTGGTATCACAATTCTCAACAGATATTTCACACGTGTTTGACTCGACTAATTTCATTATTGGGACCGCGCACAGTGCTTGGCGCGCTAGTGTCGTTTCCTGTATCAGTGATTATGGAGGAAATTTAGTATAGGATTAAATGAAAGAGGTTTAGTTTTTTCTATGTTATGAAAAAACGGTGATATTTATAAGAAAGTTTATTTGAACTTATTTTCAGAAGAATGAAATTCCTTTACAATTATGTTCATACATTTTTATCTCCTACAATAATTGTAGCGAAAATGTATTTTTTTTGTGAATGTGCCTAATATTTTCTATTTTTTTAATCTGCGAAATGTAATGTTTTCGATGTTTTCAATAATTACATGCAACGTTGATAGTAAATTGATAGTTTTTCAGATAACTAAAAACAGAAATAACTATGAGAAAAGTGAAAAACATTGATCACCTTTTGTAAGTAAATCATATTTACATTGTCACTCTAATAGAAAGCATAAATACATTTACATCGTTGGGAAAGAAATTCGCTCTTCTAAAAATAATTCCAAACAAACTTTCTTCCAAATACTACAGTTTTTGCATAAAAATCAAAAAAAAAAACGTAAGCAGCCATGCCGCATTACTGGAGCTGAGTTCTTAACTGAAGCTTGTTTTGATTTACTAATAACCTTGCTTAATCGTTCATGACTACAGGCCACACCCAATACCAAGTCTGAAAACCCCTACCCTATCCTGTCCAAAAACACTTAAGAAGTTGAATTTGGCACAAATGTAGTATTTCTTGCCATGAAATAATCATGCGAACACATATTTCTCAAATTATAACTATTTGAGGATCCTCAAATTATCTTCAAATCTTGATAATCCGCCATTTTGGATCCACTTTGACTCAAATTTAGGTGGTTATATTCTGGTCACAAACTAATCCTACACACAAAGTTTGACCATTCTAGGCCGATTTGGTGATGAGATATGGAAGATTCATGAAATTTCCTGCAGCAATTTCCCCTCCAAAAGCCGTTTTTTGCTCTAACTCCCCTCCAAAATCACTGAGGAAGCTAAAATCAAAATACGTTTGTCACTTGGGCTCATTTTATCATATGACACAGCAATAAAAAATTTTCGACCCCTCCTGTACCCCCACCACTATTTTAGGTTGACAACCCGCCTTCCCCCTCCAACATCATGTATGGAAGTGAATTCGGGATATAGTATACAACTTATCCCCAATAACCATATGAATTCATATTAATTACATTTTTACCAACTTGAGGCTCCTCAAGCTCTACTCAAAATTTTGATAATCCGCCATTTTGAATCCATTTTGATCCAAATTCAAGAGGTCATATTGTGGTCACAACTAACCTCACACACAAAATTTGACCTCTTTAACTTGATTTGGTGGGGAGATATGGAAGATTCAAGAAATTTCATGACTCAAAACTTCTTCAAAAAGCCGTTTTTTCATCTAACTCCTCTCAATATGCACTAAACGTGGGGGGAAAAAATATATATATACCAAAAAGTTGGACACTTGCCAGATGATTACAAATGGTCTGAAACGCAAAGATTTGAAGACCCCACTCTCCCCCGACCTTCCCTTCCCAAATCAGGTAGGCTGTAATGGCTATTGTTTTGTTAAAAACTCAGCTAATTAAGCCTCTCTCATTTAATCTTGTGTTAAATTTACTCCATAATCACTGATACCCGAAATTCCTTCGTTGTCTGCTAGAGGCCAACTCTTTTAATGCACAGTCTCAATAGGTAGCAACAGCGCAACAAGATTTATTTATTTTTTTAAAGTAAGCAGCCATGCTGTATTACTGGAATTGAGTTTTCAGCTGGGGCTTATTCAGGTTTGCAAATAACATAGCTAACCCCTTTATGTCTAATTATCTATAGGCCACACTCTTTTTTCCAATTCATCTCGGTATATATGCCGCTTACGAAGAAAAGAGTTAGGTAAAAAATTATTCCATTTTCAATTTTCTACAGTGAAGGTTCAGTCTATTTTTCGTATACAATGCATTAAAATGCGAAAAAGTGTTCATGATTTATCAACACAATTTTTACCAACATTTTTATATTATATTGCATTTATGAGAAAATACTTCATTAGTCAATTATTTATTTTTTAATATCCAATTTTAAAAATTTATTAATACGAGTGGCTCCTGTCACACCTTGATGAGCCATGTTCCTTTTCTTGAATTAGTCTTAGTGTATCACAAAGACAAAAACTCTCTCTTTTAAAGAGTAAGGGCGAATATATTTCTACCAATTATGTTAAATACAGTTATTTTACAAAATAAATATTTCAACAATAAAAAGGAAATATAATTTGTTCATTTTCATGTATGATGCATATAAACTGTGATATTTAAAAGAAAACAACATTTTCACCCCTTTCCCTCCTTTCCAGAAAGATGGGACTATTTCCTTAGCGACAACATCACTTTTCAAAGTTATGAAAGTGTTTGCTATATATTGGAAACATCAAAATTTCCCAGTCATCGCGCAAGAGAATTCCTTATTTATATATACCTGTGAGTAATCAGATCAGCCTAACAATAAGCGCATAAAATGATTTACTTTGGTGCTTCATTATGCCCTTTTTTCTTTTTTGTGAAGGATTTCAAATAAAATTTATTTATTACTTACTCTCAAAGTTCTCAGGGTATCCAACATAGAATCCTTTCTCTAAAAGGAGGCATAAAAATATAAATTTTCAATGAAACAAGCACGGATACTTACTGAAATATTGTTAATTGTACATGTACATTGTTATTCAGTCATAATACTAAATAAGTGCCTATACTCCAAGTACTTCCACCTCTTCGCGGGCAAGGAGTAACCAGTAAAGAATGACCATCGAAATATTTAGATTCATGTAACTACATGAAACTAGTAGATAATTCCTCCTCCTCGTATCCAAACATAACAAAAATTTGTTTAATGATAATCATTGGCACAATCATACTCCTTTTGGAGGAGGGTGGGGGGCTAAACCAAGATGGAATAACTAAATTTTTTCCGCGCATTCGCATAATAATTGATTTTTGAAATTTTGAAGAATTTTTAGGAGGCTATACCCCTCGCCCCCTCTCGAATGCGCCTATGATGATAATAAAATCAATATTGATTCTAGATCGTAGGTGTCACATTAATTTGAGTTGACAACGAATTAATTTTTAATCTGCGGTATCCAACTAGTCTTTGTACCGCTATGGCTTCAAATTTCCCTTCATTAAAAAGAATAAATAACAATCCTATCCGAACAGTGCCGAAAATGTACCATTCCGTCTTTTTATAATACGCTTCTTCTTTATTGGTCTTATTTTGTAACAATAAATAATTTTAAACCCGTGAAACATAGTTCTCTGTGTCATCAAATTAAAGAAAAAGAATCGTTGAATGTAAAAAGGTACCTAATTTCTGGAATTATTGTTTGAAATTATAAAAGAATGAAAAATTAATAATTTAATTTCACAATCTCGTGAAGAAAAAAAACAAAAGAAATGAGAAGTTCTTAGACAAAGATAATTTAAAGCCAAATGAATTTTAATTTCCTGAATGCAAAATATTGTGGGGTTGCAAAATGCAAATACCAAAAAAAGTCGACGTAAATTTTTCGCGACGAATTCTTCATGTGCCTACTTGGAAAATTATCAGCTAAATTATCTTTCAATTGTAGAAAGTTTTATTTCACTTCCTTTTTTCTTTTTCATTTCTTCACAGACTTTCATATAAATTAATTCTATAGACTAACATGAACATAACCAGTTTTGTTGGGGATGTCTAATAACCCCCAAGAGCTCTTTTTTAAGGTGTTTCGGAAATAACCCCAACACTTTTTTGGTACATATCAAGTATCTCGCAATTTTAAACAATTTACCAACTTTTCCACTTGAGTTTATATGACTGAAACCTCCCCCAGCAGCGATCCTAAAACCGTCACTGTATACCAATAACTGTGTACTTCAAAAATTATGCCAGTCAATACTGTAAGTACCAGTTTTTCGATGGGTATAACAAAAACAAAAATTAGATGATAACTTGTGATAATGTAGTTTTATAGAATTAAAAAAGATTACCTCGCAGAGATTTGTTCACGTCTATTTTCGAGGCATTCGAATATTTCAACTCAACACTGAGGTCATGCATTTAACAAAAAAAGTCGTGAAGCAGTAATGCAAAGCTTTACTCTCTGAAAATAATAAAAAACAAATTTTATACAATAGATATGTGTCAACTTGGGATTCAACTCATAATATTTTTATTTTTATACCTAAATTGAATGAAACGGTGACTCTCATTATATAGAAAATTAATTCAATTTTATAATGCATTTAAAAAATAAAAAATTATAATAATTTTTCATACTTGCGGGAAAAAAACGCTACTTTATCTTCCGCTTGCTAATCGCTCGGGTACTTAAACGAGCGCTTTTCTCCAGCATTTAGAAAAAATTTCGTTCACTACTTGGGAGAAAAACTGGTTCTTGATTCGGGTGACAAATTTCACACTCGTCAAGAATCACTTTTACCTCCCTAGTTGTGAAATAAAAATTTTACATTTCCTCCCACAAAAAAATTGCAAATTTACATTTCACACAAAAGCATACAATATACACTTATTCACGATACACTCCCTGCACTTTCAATTCTCACGATACGCGATTTTTGCAGAGCACCATTTTTGTTCATTTCAAAGAGTTGAATAATATCCCTTAAACAAATATTTTCATATGTTTTTTTTGGATAACTGCCTCTTCAAATCTCAAGTTGGGCAATTTGTGCATATAACAGTTTTTACTTATTTAATCAACCTGTATCCAGTGTCCACCAAATTCTTTCGAAATCGTAAATTTTTTGTTTTTTCATAACTATAAATTTTTCACATTAGCAACACTGCTACAAAAAACCTGGGCCCGTATTAAATAAAATTTATACGGCGCGTAGGTAAGTGCCCGAGGTACTTCCATACAGGAAACCATTCAAACAGATCGGCGACTTACATATCTGACTGGTCCCTCGTAAGAAACAACAATATTTTATTTCGTGCGTTGTAAAATATCTTCATATATTTAGGCAACACTTACCATCATTCCATGCAGCGTGAACATTAGGAATTCCTGCATAAAAACGATAAAATTGAGAAGTAAGTAAATACATTCATTAGTTGTTTTAAACGTTTGAAGATATCGGGCAATATTTTATTTCAACTGTATAACAAGCAAGTTATATACAACATGTTTGAGTAGAGAAGTCTCAACAATAGAGTGGTTCCAAAATACGCATTAAAATTTTCCTTTTTTTCCTCTAAAAATTACCCTTTTATAATAAAACATTGCACAAATTTTCGTTCCAGAAAAGTAAATTTGATGTGAAAGCGCAAAGAGGTGTTATCATGCAGATTGGTAGATCGGCAAAAAAATTCAAAGAAAAAAAAACGACGCGCGCACCTGTAAATAGTGTAATTTCTTATAAACTGAAAAAGTCAGCTTTTGTTTCTGTATTATTCCGATTGTCAAAGTATACCAAGTATATTACAAAATTGCTTTCAATTACTCTAATAAGTGAAGTTTTATATTAAGTATCAAGTGAGTTTACAATTTTTAAAGTAATTTTGTATCAAAGGAATACTGATTTTATAACCCTAATGCACCAATCCTAAAATTGCTTCTGTCACTTAATTTGAGATACATTTTTATTTTAGTGCCAAAAATTAATAATATTAGAGATTATGAACTTCAAGTTTAAAAAAAAAGCAAAATCTGGACCCCTTACAAGACAGTAAGAATTAAATTGGTATACCTATGAATTTACTTACCTATTGTTAAAACTACAAAAAACACAGTCGATAAAAATTTCATTTTTTTCACTTCAGATACTTTTGAATTGACACCAAGCGTGTTCGCGTTTAAAGTTGAACGTTTATACTGTCTACTACGTATTTTATACAAAATGAATGTCACAAACGTAAATGGTGCGGCGCGGTTGTCTGAAATTATAGAATCGGATTGGATACAGAGACCTCGGGAGGAGGGCATGTACTTCCACCACCACTTCCACCTCCACCTCCATAGAATAAAGATGTTGAAGGGAGGTACCTCCACCTCCAATTATACAAAAACCCCTCCACCTCCAGATCTCCCTTCCAGAAGTGCCTTCCAAAGAACCCCCTACAGAGGGGTCCTCCCAGCTCTTTAGGCATTCACCATTTGAGAACCAGAAAAGGGTGCCTTGAAGCCCCCCGCCCACACCCTCGCGGTTCCTGGATTTGAAAGTTACGACTCCTTTAAAATTTATAATTCAATTCTTCGTAATTAAACTGTACGTCCTTTTATGTATCCACTTATCAGCCCAGAATTCAATACGAACGCATACTACTAAAATTTGAAGCACGCAATAAATATAATTATTTTGATAGACTAATGAGCTGAAGTAAAATGGTGAAAACTATACGTTTACACATTGTTCAGAATACGAATCAACAGGAGTTAAAATAAAATACATCAAAGACAAATTTCCAAGTTTTCATTATTTTCATTCTTATGTTTTAATACCTTGAGGCTATTCTTCACTGTCCTCATTTTAAGGAGTTTTAGGTATACCATTCCTGTGAAAACATCACGTTCAAGTATTGAACTTATACGTATTAAACGGTTCATTCAATGAATGAAAAAAATAATTTCATCATTTTATTTTGCGGTTTTTATACATTTAATTGAAATAATTGAGTTTACAAACGAACGACATTATCAATTATTTGGGCAACCTTTTCATTTTATCATACAATTTATTTCCAAGAAACTTGGTGAATTTTCAATTTTTTCACACTTTTCTCCTCGTGTTACTTCAACTTGAGCTACAGTCATTGAAAGTTAGCAAGAAATGTTCATCAATATTTTGAGTTAGTACCTCAAGTTTTACTCGAGTTATCGCAAAAGAACGAAAAATTTTGAATAAGGAAACAAACAACCAACTATATAATGAATGAATTACAAATAAATAAACAAAAAGATGCTACAATATCTTCGAAAAAGGACTTCACCTAATCGTAGTATGCATAAAATAATTATTCAAAAAATAAATCCATTCCCAAAGCAGGTAGGCTGTAATACCTGTCGTTTTTTAATTAAAACTCAGCTAAAAATTTACGGACTCCTCCATAGTACATTATACAAAACGCAACATCATGTACGTAGGTAACGTTTTTATAACATAAAAGTTGGGATCACAAAATGACCCCATGTTGAAATAACTCTGAAAAATTAATCATTGCACAAGGTCTACCTACTCCAATAAACCATATTGCACAACATTTAAACAGGAGGAAAAAATGATAGTTGGGTAATTATATTCGTGTAAAATGAATAGTGTAAAGCATCCTCCTTCCTTCTACAAATTTGAAAGGAGGAAGTTCAAAATGGGTACCAAGATGGAGGGAAAGGTGTTTAGCAAAACGTGATCAGGTTAACATTCGTCCTAACCAAATTTGAGGATTTTTTAATATTTTCAGATTTTTCCACACTCATTTAGAGGGTTAAAGCTCACCCCAAGTTGAACGATGATGGTCAAGGCAACAAAGTGTAATATAGTAGAGTAGATTGACGAAAAATATCAAATCAGCACTGGTCAAACATTAGGTTCTCCTCCCTTCAGTCATTTTATAGCCAGATATTTGAGTATTACTTATAAACTACCATTAAATTGAATGAACATAGTGTTTAAAATTGCGACGAAATTGAACGGGCAATTCCACGCATCTTAGAGGCCAACGCAAAAATCGAACATCTCGTTTTGCTTCCATAATATACCTAATGTAGATCATTGATTCATTGCATAATAGTAGATCATTGATTCAGTGCATATAATCACCCATTCGCAACCCATTAATAAAGGTTTCCGAAGGACAAAGCTAAGAATTTACCCAAATAATTGAACTACTAAAAAAGAATGAAGATATGAAAATGTGCAATTTAAATATTCTCTGATCCTCGTCGAGCTAAGCTCAGTCAAATTTCGAAATTTTATACCTACGTGTATTGTCGTGAATTTCAAGGTTTGAGAAGTTACTCGTTGGCGAAGTACAGCGTATGTGTTTGCACAGCTTGTTGAAATATAAAACATAAATTGAAATAATACTTCGTCGCGATGTCATGTAGGCAGCAAATAATGTAGAAGTGCACAAATTTCGTGGAAAAATCGCGCGAAACAACAGTTCTCAAAAAAAAAAAAAAAAATCCACTCTGCTCAAGAGAAGTAATTAGAAGATATATGTACATGTAATAGGTTTATACTGGATATCACAATGGTATGGAGTGGCGTGAATAGGTGACAACGGGATACATAAAACTGGGTATAAAACAAGGCTGATTCTGTTGAAATGTACATCATCTTGCATTAATTCATTGTCAACATTTCAGTTGTAATGGAACATTCTCTGGAAAATATGATAAAGGGTAACAAGTCTCATTACGTGATCATGATCATCTTCAAAATACAGTGTTAATTCTCGACATTTTTGTGCTACTTTGCCATCCAAGTTGAGGTGTAAAACTTCACCTGACGAGAAAGGAAGTGACGACAAAACAAAGTTTTAATATTACAGAATTCAATTCCTATTGTTGGCATAAAAAGAAAAAAAAATACCAATCTAGAACCTCCAACCTCATAATAACTTGTATTGTTATAATATATTCATCGAAGTATTTTAAAATTCAAAACCATAATGTTGTCTTACAGCACCTATGTTCGCAGGAAAAAATCATATTCCCAATAGTTTATACAATTTCTCAAGCGCTTCGATTGTGCGAGCAAATGGCCAAGGTCAAATATATTCAATAGCGCGTAGAGGCGTTGCTTCGCGCTGTTATCGACAACACCAACGAAGAAACTAACTTATAAAACACTTTATTTTACTGATTTTTATAAATAGAAGTACTAACAGAAATGCTACTTACTGTAACTCTTGCTACTGTATTTATACTCATATCTTTAATTATTCTTATCGAAAGATAAAATATTGCTACACTTCATATCTTAGGTACTAACTTAATTGATTTTCCAAAATACAGATAGAACTTTGCTTCCGTATAATCGAAAAATAAAATAACTTAATAAATAGCTTAATTGGTATTTGGAAATAGGAACCGGAAGCAACGGATTAATTAATAGATAATTTTAATAAATAAAATAAAGACGGAGCCGATAACACCCCCGGACGAAGAATGGTTCATAATGTTATTCATCGTGTGTAAGTCTCCTTGTCATTGAGGGAGTTGTTGGTCTAGATAGAGGCATAGTTTCTTCTCGAGTATAAACTATTGGAGGCTGAGATGGCATATATGTCAATGCTGGAGGAGAGTAAGGAGGTGGAGTGGTTTGTCGAATTTTACACTTTCTGAAACATTTCCAATAAATTAGAAAAATGATAACTACGAGAGCTATAGAATATATAATAACATGAGTACTGTTAACGGAATCAAAACTAAAGGGAAAAGCCTCATGGTCGGGTAATTTGATATTACGAAGAAGTTCTTGCAATTTTGTGGGTGTGAGTACTTTAGGAGAGAGAATATCGCGTTTAGCAAAAAGAATTGCATTTTGAACTATATCGAGTTCTTCTAAAGCTTGAGAGTAAACATTATTATAAAGCCGTATTAAGGTATCTAAATCTTGAAGAATTACTATATTTAGAACTTTTTCATCTGTTGCTTCACTTGCATTTATTAGGTTATTTAGAGTTTTAACAATTTTTCTTTGATTTTCTTGAAAGAGAAGAGATGTATGTTGAAAACTATTTACAGTGTTATTAATTACCATTATTTGTTGTGTCATTAAACGTTGGGTCAGTTTTTCATCGTAGTTTAAACGCTGAATAGAGCGAGTATAAAATTCTGCATCTGATGCATCCGGAATACCGAAAAGTGCATTGGTAATATAAGAGATACCATCAAAAAGTCCTCTTTTACGACGAAAACGATTAGCATGTGTTTTTTCAGTTGTTGTCGTAATTTGATGTAAATGAGAGAATAAGGTACGAAATCCTTTATCAATGAAAGTGGCATCATTAGCTTGTAAATGGGTTTGTAAAATACGCTTTGATTCAATTATACGTTGAATATCTTCTAAGGTTTGGATTTGTTCGTAAAAATAAGTAAGATTAAAATGAGTAACTAAATGCCATTGAGATATACGGTTACTAATGAGTCCTATATGCTCATGAAACATACCAATGTTATTAGGTAAATGCTGTAAATATGCATTATCGTTGAAGCAAAGAGTCATTGGGAGAAGGAAAAGAAAAATGAAAACAAGATTTACTGTGATTGGAATGAATTTTTTCAATAGATTACCATGAAATGTGCGTATTTTGTTATTTTCCATTTTCAATGTCACATTAGGGCAATTGACCTTCGTGATTTCATATGGTCCTTTATAAAGTGGTTGCAATTTTCTATTGGAGCGCAGGTTTCCCTTTTGGAATACAAGAGCCATGTCTCCAATTTTAAAGTCAATGATTGTTTTGTTTTTTGTATCGAATTTGCTTTTCGTTTTTTGTTTGTAACGAACTTGGTTTTTAAATGCTTGAGATTGGATATCGACTATTCGTTCCGAGATCTCATTTTGATAATCTTCGTATGTTTGATTGTTTTCAGGGATTTCGAGGAAAGGTAAGTTTGGTTCTCTTCCGAATAAAAGCTAGTAAGGTGTAAAACCAGTTGCACTGTGCACTGATGTATTATAACCAAACATTGCTTGGGGGAGAAAATCATCCCATTCGTTTTCGTTATCTACTTACATTTTAATATGTTCCTTGATTGATGCGTGAGAGCGTTCTAAGGCTCCATTAGATTGCGGATGATATGGGGAACACTCGATTTTTTGTATTCCGAATTTTTCACACAGAGTTTTAATTAATTCTGAACATAAGTCTGAACCTTGATCACTCAGTATAATATTAGGTATACCGAATTGCGTAAAAATGGAGATTAATTCCGTGGCTATAGTTGCTGCATCATGAATCGGCATTGCTTCAAGGAGAAGATAGCGAGTGAGATTATCTTGACACGATAAGATGAATCTATTACCTTTAGTAGTTAATGGAAGATCGATAATGTCGATAGCGATTTTGTCGAATGCGTGTTTTTGAGTATCAGTAATCATCATTGGTAGTCTAATAGGATGGCGATTAATTTTTTTCTTTTGGCAGTCTTCGCATTGTTTTATGAAATTTCGAAGATCTGCTTTCATGCCTGGCCAATAATAATGAGTGAGACGAAGCTTGTTGAACATTCTTTCAAAGCCTGGATGTCCAGATAATTGATTGTCATGAACGTTTCGTAGGAATTCATTTTTATTTTCAGGGATTTTTTTAAATAGCACCCATGAAAGTTTGACGTTTTTTAGTTTATTTTGGAGATAGGTTTCTGTTAATTTACGTTGATGTGGTGTAGCGGTTCCACCGTCAAATTCATCTAAAATACTAAGTTCAGTTATTCCTTTTTGAATACAGTAGGAATGAACTACGAATAATATATGCTCATAATCTGATTTTGAAAAATATTGTGTTTTCTTCTTTTTTAGAAAACAAATGATGTAGAGTCTTTTATCTTTTCTGACTTCTTTCAATTCATTAGTATCGATGTTCGTGATTTCATGAGGAAGGAATAGAGGGTTGGTTTCTAAGAATTCAGGACAAGTGAATATTAAAACGTTTTTTGTTTGGAGGATGTCAATTTGAGACATAGGAGGATAGTTATGTATTGCATGAATTTGTGTAAGGGAAACGTGATTAACATGAACTTTAGGAATACGTGATAATGTGTCAGCTACTACATTTAGGGAACCGGGAATATAAGAAATTGAATAATCATATTCGGATAATTTTTCCTTCCATCTTGCTAAACGAGAGCCTGGATCTTTTACTTTAAATAACCATAATAATGGTTTATGGTCTGAGAGTATTTCGAAACTTCTACCATAAAGATAGGGTCGGAAGTATTTTACAGACCAAACGATTGCTAGAAGTTCTTTTTCTATTACTGAATAATTAATTTCCGCAGGGTTTAAGGTACGAGAAGTATAAGCAATAGGTCTATCTTCATTTTTATCGTTTTTTTGTGATAAGACAGCTCCAAGGGCGAACTAGCTTGCATCCGTGTGAAGATAAAATAATCTTTCAAAGTCAGGATAATGTAACATAAGCTTATCTGAGGTTAGCTCTTTAACCAGATTTCGTAATGCTATTTCACATTCGTTATTCCAATTGAAATCTATATCCTTTTTTAATAATTTCGTTAATGGTTTAGTTTTTTCAGCATAATGATCAATGAATTTTCGATAATAACCAGTCATTCCCAAAAATTTGTTGTATTTGTTTTTGATTCTTGGGAGAAGGGAAATTTACGATTGCTTTAGTACGGTCAAAATTTGGAGTGATACCATTTTTGGTAATAATATGACCAAGATAATTGATAGATGTTTTTAAGAATTCAGATTTATCAGGCTGAATAAGCAATTTATGCTTCCTTAACTCGTTAAATACACGACTTATTTTTTCAATATGTTCTTCGAATGTCTTCGAAAATATTATGATGTCATCTATATATACTAAGCAGTCCTTTCGTAAAAGTTCAGAAAGACATGTATTAATGACTCGTTGAAATGTACTTGGCGCATTTTTAAATCCAAAGGGCATTTTTAGGTATTCAAAGTGACCTGTGTGTGTGGAAAATGCAGTTTTTTCGCGATGTTCTGGTTTAATGGGAATCTGATGAAATCCCGAGGCTAAATCAAGTGTTGTAAATAATGAAGAGTTTCCTAATGCATCAAAAATATCTTCTATATTTGGAATCGGGTATCTGTCAGGAATTGTAATTTCGTTAAGTTTTCGGTAGTCATTAACCATTCTCCACTTTTTTCTTCCACTAGCGTCAAGCTTTTTGGGGACTATCCAAATAGGTGCATTCCAAGGAGATTTGGATGATTGTATAATTTTTAATTTTAATAAT
>VFXL01000246.1:0-40001 GCA_009761765.1 Phenacoccus solenopsis | reverse complement strand
GTTTTTTAGTGAAGCGTAACTATTTTTAGAGGGGGAAAGGGGGTTATGAAATTCGTTGAATCACTTGAATCGCTCATAGTCATACCTCCTGAATTGTTTTTCAAGGTTAATCAAAAACTATAATATGACCCTTCAAGTTGAGATCGAAATAGACGTAGAATGGCAGATAATTCAACATTTGAAGAATATGTTGAAGGTTCTCAAATCGTTAAAATTTAATGAATGAAGACTTATATCACTAAGGGCAGGAATTGCGACATATCCCAATTTCAGTTTTTTAGCTGTTCTTAGAGAGTACGAGTAGAGGTTTCCACCTTTCATATTGGGCGTTTGTGTAGTATTATGTTCTACAATTTTGAACTCGTGATGCTGGTTAAAAACTCAGCCCCAGTAGTGTGGCGTAGCTGCTTATATTTCTTTTTTCACCGTACAACATTTTGAGACAATATCGAGCCGCGTAATGTGTAAATCGAAGACATATAATTATTCATATAGGAGAAGAGATGGCGACCATATTTGGTATAATCTCGATGCTCGTCCATGTACGTATTCGGGACGATATCGACGACGAATTTTACCATCGCGTTCGGCGACTGCGCTGCGAATGGTTAGTTGCGAAGAGCTAAATGCTTGCGCTCAGCTGATGCCATTTCGTAGGTAAAGCTTAGTCGAGCCTTTTCGCGTTGTACGCCGGAAAAATCAATGTGTTTCGCTGGCAGCTCCGATCACCAGTGATAGCCCGAAGCGCGTTTCTCCTCGAGCCGGTATAGTGCAGTTCGAACTACTTGTAAGATTCACGTGTAAAGATGTTTTAATTTCTTAATCGCTAATCGAGTTTAACACGTACGTACGAACGGACTTGTAGGTTAATCGGACAACGAAGTGATTGTTTTTTTTCAATTCCTCACTCGGTACGTACCCGAAGACTCGTACGTTCGTGCAAATTTTCACCTGCTGTCGCGTCAGCCGCATGAAACGTTTGTAAGGGAAAAAATTTTCGTTTTCAAACTAAATATGGAAGCTTGTTCGTATACCGGTAATTACGACGAGACGATAATTAACAACGACGTAAATTAGATTTTCTAATTAATTAACACGAGCGCGAAAATAAGACTAACACGCGAATAGCCACTAACCCTTCGTTTGTATTCGTCGAACAATTAGTTTAATTAGAAAGAACTTTTTTTTCCTCCCCGTGAAATTTACGTCGTCGTTTTCGTACGAATTGGTAAACATTAAACAGGTGGTACAGCGGTGGATTTTCGCCGCCCATGTGTGTATATTAATTCGAAGGTTGATGCGAGCGATTTTTTGAGTCGGCGGTGTCCGGATTACCTCGCTTCGTCTTGCTCTGCGCTCGCATACTATACTCGATTCATTCCATTCGAGTTTTGTTGTCGTCGAAATTTGTTTAAAAATAAATTCGTCTTCCTCCGCAAAAGTTGCCGGTGCGTTTTAACGTTTCGCATTGTTTTTGTTTCTCTTATTATCGCGTTGATTTATAATGCCGAGTGGAGGTTCGAGTTTGAAAGCATTTTCGCATTTGGGTTTCGATTCGCGATGCGCGTTCGGTGAATGGTGTTTTCGTAGGATTAGAGTCGAGGTGTTTAAAGCCAAATGAGATTTTCTTTTGTGTCCCAATAGGGTGGTTTTTAGTATTTTTTCGATTTAAAAAAAAATGGAACCGGTATATTTAACGCTTTTTGCTGAATTTTTTTGTGATAATTATTTTTTAATGCTTAGAATAGTTTTACAGTGAGTTTTTTTTCAGTGTTTTGTTTTTTTTAATTTTTTGAGGAATTTTGTGTTGCTATATTATGATTTTTTCAACTCGTGTTGTAATTTTTCGTCTTTAAAAAAAAAAAGTATTTTATTACTTTATTTTTATCTCTATTGAAAATAATTATCTATCGTTTTATGGTAAATTAAAAGAAAAATTTTATGCTTCGTGTAGAGTAATTTGGCTAGAGGCGTAACTAAAAGTAGTTTTTAAAAAGAGGGTATCATCAAGTAGATGGTAAAAAGAGATTTATGGTAGGTCCGGTGGGGCCCTCGTTCCGAATGGCTTCACTGGAGTGGCCTGATTTTTTTTTTTTTGAAATATGAAAAGATCAGAGAAAAAGTATCAACAA
This sequence comes from Phenacoccus solenopsis, assembly GCA_009761765.1. NCBI lineage: Eukaryota > Metazoa > Arthropoda > Insecta > Hemiptera > Pseudococcidae > Phenacoccus > Phenacoccus solenopsis. The sequence goes on along the minus strand of VFXL01000246.1, from coordinate 37,869 downwards.
AAATGTGAAAAAAATTCGACTTTCACTGCTGATGGAAGCATCTACAATAATTAGGTGACCGTGTTCAAAAAAAATGAAAAAAAAAGTTGGTTGATAGGTTTTAAATTTGGTTAGGATCTTTCAGCATGATTTGGTTTATGCTCTGGTTAAGGAAATGAGCCATTTCCTGTCATTTCTTATTTTAATGGCTGACACAATAGTTTTTTTATTCTTGATTTTTTTTCCAATTTCCAAGTAATTTTTTTTTTTATGGAACTTGAAAAAATGACCAATTTTTGTTACTCTAAATTCTTATTTTTATCAAAGAATTCTTATAATGAAATTATTTTTATTTTTTATTTATTTATTTATTTTTTTTGAAATAAATTAACTAACAAAATGTTGAATAATTTTAAAAAATTTTCCTTTTATTTCTAATACACTCAGATCTTTTTTAACGAAATGTAAGGTAAAAAAGAAGAATCCCCTTCCCCTCATTTTACCAACTTCTCCTTTCCAAATCATGATGTCCGCAGTAGCTATTAGGGTATTGATTGAAAACTCAGCTAAAAGCGGTTTTTTATGACTTTCTTCTAGACAAAGGGTAGAGAGGGAATAAAGGAGAGTTTCTCGAAATTTATTTTTTGATTTTTTTTGTATAATTTTCAGGTTTATAGCTCCTAGCGTTTCAGTTGAAAACTCAGTTCAAACTTAAAAAAAAATTTAATTACTCGTCATTAGTTTTTTTAAGTTAGGGAGGGGGAGAGGGAGCTTCTTTTCTCAAATTCTCCTTAACAAATCAGGTAAGCTGTGATGGCTATTGGTGTTGGTTGAAAATTCAGCAAAAATGAATTTTTTCCATGATTTTATTTTTTGATATGATTTTTTTTGAAGCAGTTATGTGGAGGGGATTTCTCAAAATTATCTTTCACTTTATTTTAATGGTTTTTTTTTTTTTAATTGACAGAAGAAGCAAACAGAATAATATAAAATATAGGTTTATAGCATTGGTGTTTCGATTGAAAACTCATTTGAGAGTGATTTTTTTTCATGATTTCCTTTTCAGATGAATATGGATTCTAGAAGGTGGAGGGGCGTGTCTCAGTGGTTTTTTTTCTCCCATAAAACAGACATAAATTGATTATTTAAGTTTTTTGGATTTTTTTTTTTGTGAAAAATTTATTTGCAGTTTTCAGTTGAAAAAAAAAAGATATAATTTTCAACTCCTTTAATTTTTGTTTAAATGAAAAATTTTTTAAACTATTAAATTAAAATTATTGCGATTTTTTTTATTTTTTTTATTTTATGGAACTTGAAGTGAAATAGTGAGGTATTTTTAACAGTTTGTTTTCTATATGAGAATTTTATTGATTTTTTGAATATAGCTGATTTTTTGAATATAGCTGATTTTTTGAAAGGAGATTGCAAAAATTAAATGAATTTAGTATATTATTATTCTTTTATATTATTTTTTATTATTCTGAAATTTTTTACTCCCTATATTAACACACAACATAGTCTTTACCTTATTATTGTTATAATTTTTATTTATTTTTTTTTGTTTACAATGAAAGAAAAAAAATTGAATTATTTTTGAAATACTTGATAATTTTTTTTAGCGCATAATTTTTAGTTCATTATGATTTTCTTTATGGTTCAAATCGAAATTAATATTTTTTCTTCAATGATTTCTCTCTCAGCAATAAGTTTTTGTTTTCGATTTTTATAATAATAAATTTTTTTAAATATTCTTATGGTCCAAATAGAAGAAAATTTATAATTTTTAATGATTCCGAATTTTCATGATTTTTTTGTCGAATTTTTTTTTAGATTTTTATTTTGTTTTTCTTTAATGAAACCTTTAATTTTGAGTTATTTTCAATATTTTTTATTTATTTTCCTGTTGTTGTTGTTTTTTTTGTTTTTTTTAATGGACTAAAAATGGAAATTTTGAATAATTCTTGAAAACATTGTATTTATTTTTTTTTTCGAAGAGAAATTTAGTTGGCTTCGGATTTAACAAGAATTTTTTTCGAATTAATTTTTTAGTCACGCATTTTGATCAATTAACAAACTGAACAATATTCAGTTTTACGTATTCCTCCCCCCTCTCCTCCCCTACCCTCATTTTTACTGTGATTCTTTTGTTAATCTATATTCCTTATTTTATGAATTCCTGAATTGAAAAAAAAAAACAGTATGGGGTGGGAAGAAGTGGTTTACCTTTAATTTTATTATTTCTTTACAACTCCAGAAGAGGGGAATTCTACCTTCTTGCAGTCCTAATGAAAGTAAAATTTTAGAAAGGGATTTTTGCAAGATCGAGAATTCCGACCGAATATTAATTTGAAAAAAAAAAAAATACAGAAATATTCTAAACATTTTCTCATAACCAGAAAAATACCTCAAAAAGCCGTACTAGGCATACAGTCAAGCTCTGTGGTCTACGTGTAATTTCGATGAAATGTGGAAAGTTCAACATAACCGAAATAGTTCTTCGTTTTTATCGTGAAAGCTGATTAAAACTTAATTTACGCCTTGAAGTTCCATCGTGAAGAAATATTAGACCCGAATGTCGGGACAGAGACTTCAAATAAACCTCCGCACATCAAACAATATTCAGGCGAAAATTTTACTTTGTAGAGGCTGGTAAATTTACGCGCGGCCACCGAACCATCGATCGAAGCTAATGCTATTTTAGAATGCATTCCTCGTTCGTATATTTTTCCCAAGCCAAGTATCGGATCGCGTGTACCATTAAGACACATATAGACTATACATAACGTGGCGAGATGATTAGAGAAATAGCATCTTCTTTCTCTTTCGTAATTAGCTTTAGACATCGAACTGCGACAATTCTTGGCGCTCGTAAAATGCCTACGTGCGTCGTCGCGGCATGATCTAATTTTATGGAGGAAGTCGTAAGTCGAACGTTATACGCGAGGGTGAGTTTTCAGTGTATTGCGGAAGTACGAGATGATGGAAAGTAGGACATGAGGATTATACGTACTCGAGTGGCCGAGGGAATTATGGTGGACGTGATTTTCGGACCATATCTGGGCGCGTGTGTTAATTAAATTCGAATATGTGGGAAGACGAGGCGATTTGAATTTAAGGCATTTTAATGTTACTTTCACTCGGAATTATAATGAAAAACGATTACCTTATCGTAGGTCATTTAACGCGTATTAACAACGATCGTTATCGGCTCCGCGTACGAGCGAGACTCGCGTGTAATTCGATCTGATATTTGTACTAATTACCCGAATATTACGGACTGGTTTTTTCGCTACGCGGTAGCCATGAAATGGAGATGATATGCGCGTAAATGGTCCACTGTGGACATGTATGAGTGAAAGTGACGATCTCGTATTTTTCGTCAGTCCGAGTAATCGATGAGTTTCAAATGCCATTGGACGAGAGTACCTTATGACCTTTTGAGCGGTAGTGGCGCTTTATTGGCAGAAAATCTTAGCATCGGCGTTTAGTTTGATATTTAAAGGTATTTTTAGCTGAATATTTTATGAAAACGGTAACTATGGCTATTCCAGCCTACCTGATTAGGAAGAGGTGGTGGGGGGAGGGGGTCTTTATGCCTGGATGTTTCTGTATGTTTGTAGCCATTCGACTAATTTTCAACGTTTATATATTTTTTTCCATCCTTCTGGCGCAAAGTGGTCGCTTATAGTCTGGCCAAATGCTCTTGGTGTGAATATCCAGAGGTACTTTTTTCTGAGTTTTGATTCGACTCAAAATCGAAAAACTCTAGGAACACCCACAAAAGCTTAATCCCAATTTTTAATGTAAAAGACAATAAATTAATAGAATTTTTAATTGACACTTCAATTTATGAATTTTTATAAATCAAAAATGAAAAAAAAAGCTATTTAAAAAAAAAAATAGTAAAAAAAAATTACTTATCACGTATTTAAATCACGTATGTATATTAATCTATGAAAAAAATTTAATTTTTGATTTCGCATGATAGAGTACTAAGGTGAAACCACCAACATACCTAAATTTTAGCTTCCTAAGGGAGTAGTTAAGAGTACGAGAGTGACTTTTTGAGAAATTTTGGAGTCAAAGTTTTTTGATATTATTTTCCCTACGCCCTCACCAAATCCATCTAGAAAGCTCCAACCTTAGCCTGGAATATCATCTCTTGAATTTGGGTCAATATTAAATATTAATATATCTGACATGTTGAATGGCTTAAAGTTTGAAAAAGACTTGGGGAGTCTGAAGTCGCATAAATTTGATAAATGTGGATTCATTTGATTATTGAGCTCGAGAAGTATTCCCTATCTTTAATTCACTTTCAAAAAATTTGGAGAACAGAGGTAGAGTATCTCTCATGATGTAGTAGGAGGGAAAGGGAAGATCAAAAATGTTTCACCATAATATCATATGAAAAATCCAATTACCATTTTGTTTTCAGTTTCTTAAATTAATTTTATAAGGATTGGAACGAAAAGCGACTTTCGAAGGGGTAATTGGGTCATGAACTTTCTCGAACCCTTTTTGAATCCATCTCGAATGCTTCAATTTTGTATATTCAGGTATCTAACAGTCAAGTGGTCATATTCTAATTTATAATTTACATAATATCAGGGTATCTATAACATTTTTTTTTTGAAAAATCGCTACTTTTCGCTCCTTTTTTACAGTTTTTCAGGAACCTCTCAACTCATTCACCCCCCCCCCCTCCTAAAAAAAGAAAAAATCAACTATTTCAAATTTATCACAGAAAAAATTTCAAATTCGAACTCCACACTGCAAGGTGCAAAATATAATTATTTTTGAAAAAATTATTAAAAAAAAGTTTAGTTGTGATGAAAGACTAGTAATTTTTTATAAATTGGTAGCACTGTGACGTTAGTTTAGTTCGTCAGCTGGAGTTCGAATTTGACATTTTTTTCTGCGATAAATATGACGTTGTTGATTTTTATCTTTTTTAGGGAGGAGGAGGTGGGAGTGAGTGAGTTGAAAGGTTTCTGAAAAACTGTAAAAAAGTAGTGAAAAGTAGTGATTTCTCAAAAAAAAATCTGTTATAGATACCCTGATTAAATTATAAATTGGTATATTATGACCACTTTAATTGAGGTAAAAATGGAAACAAAATGGTGGATGCTTGAAAATTTGGAAATGGCTTGAAGAGTCTCAAATTGCTCCAATTTGATGAATATATTTGGACTCTTATGGCCACTAGGCTTGAGAAGTATTATGTAGAATATGTAGGTACTGGGGTGGGTGAGGTGAATTTTAGATTTTTTGAAAAAAGTGAAGAGGTTTTGGTCATAAAAGTTACTAAATGAACTCAAAAGGTCATTAAAATTTCACCCTCTTACTCAATTTTCAGAACCCTTCCTCCTCCCTCTTAGTGAAGTCGTAGGCTCACAAATTTTGAAATTTTCCTGAAAACAAATTTTCGAGCAATTGAAAAACTTTTCACTTTCAAGGTCATATTTCACTATTTGAAGACTACAAAAAATTTTAATCGCTATTTTTTTCCAATTTAGGAGAGAGTAAATCATTTTTTTTAATTTTTTCAAAAAGCGAAAATTTTAGTCATTTTGAAAAAAGAACAACAAATGGATAATTTATTAATCGTGTGCCCACTGCGGGATCAATTTGGAGATTTTTGGATTCAAGGGGTGAAATATGCTCAATTTTTATTCCACTAGGGGTTCCTAAATTTTGAACTTTTTGGTGATAATATTTACCCGAACTCTTTTCAGAGCAGGAATATAATGTTTAGGGAAGCTTTGTGAGGTAAAAATCGAACACATTTTATCTCTTCGAGTTTGACTGTACGCAGGAAAAATTACTCATTTGTGGTACATTCTCGAAAATAACCGAACTTGTTTTTGAAAAAAATTTAATGGCTGCTATAATTTCTTTCAGTTTTTGGACGACGAAATGTAACTTTGTAACGTAAACAAAATTTTCAATTACCCAAAAAATTCGTTTTTTTGAAAATTTCTGAAATGTTAACTTGAATTGGGGGGGAGAGCAGAAGGTCTGAAAATTTAGAAAGAAGCTGAAATTTTTATGGTGTATGTTTGAGATCATTTAGCGAAAACTTGGAACTTGTCTCATCTCGTTATATTCTCCAAATACTCTTTCACTGGTACGCCGAATACCTGCTTACGTTTTTTTCTTCATTCTTATCTGTGCGTGGCGAAAAATGTCATAATCCCGATAAACCTATACGGATGTCGCCGATTCGTCGATACGAAAGGAAACGAATTCGATAACCTTATCGTATTCGGACGACTAGTGGTCTTATCGTTGAAAACAAGCAGTGCCGAAATCGCTGATTATTTTTCTTTTCAGATCGCCGTGTAGGGAAAAAACTGGGTAAATCGCGTTTTAAAGAACGGCCAGACTTTGTTTTCATGGTTACGCGGCCGACGCCGAACGTCCAAGATGACTCACGCCAGCCAAATGCTAATCGGTGTATGGTCGATGGTGCCGACGTGTAGTGCGTTAGCGCTCCGGTGCAACTTTCGTTTGATAATTTTCTTTAATTCACGAACATCGTTTCGGTGATTCAATCCGGTCCTAGTGACTAATACGTGATATTGTTTCGACGATGTGACTTGTTCTCGGTCATCCGCGCCCGTTATGTTTACATCGATGCCCGATCTGTGTTCGTATCTGTTATCTTGTTGCGAACACGAGCAGCCCGCGGTACCGGTGAACGGTGGTAAAAAATCCCTGGTATATGGCGTTATTCATTACACTCGCTGTGGCACGAGCTGATTTTAATTTTGTCCATTTTTCTTGTGTTTTTTTCTAGTCCCAAATTAGCTGCGGATCGGGTGATTCGGATTTTAAATATGGATCCGGTAGTATTAGAATTCAACATTTGACCGGCTCGTGTGCATTGGGTCGTAGTAGATTTCCCAAGTTGGAAGAATGCGCTCATTTTCACTACGAGCATGTGGAGCTGGGCTCGTTGCAGGTAAATGCACGTGTACTGCATCATTCTAATTGTAGATATAGTTTTTATCGAATAATCAACGTAGTTTTTTACCAACGATTTCTACATTTATCTCGATAAATGTGACGTAATTAAAAAAATATTTTTATATCAAATCATTTAGCTTTTTATTTTGAGCAAAAAAAGTTCTCTTCATTTTTTTCGACGAAGTGTCAAAAATCACCCACATTGAAAAAATGACATTTTTGACATTTATACGATTCAACCCGTGACAATCTAAACATCCAAACAACTAACATACCAGACAACCCAGACGAATTAAAAAAAATCCTATCCTTCATACACAAAATAAAATATAAAAACCAAATATAAATTAAACTCTCTACACTGGGCGTAACAATCCTGGCAATTATACACGCCCAGTATAATAAAAAAGGGGAAAAAAAAAAAAAAAAAAAAAATCATTTTTATTGAAAATTTTAAAAAGCTGATTAATTTTATATTCGACCTTTGTTCTCATTCACAGGGGCGTACCGAGGACATTCTTCGGGGGGGGGGGGAGAAAATAAAAAATTGCCAACTAGTACCGTGAAATTTTACCCAACTGTTGACTTTTTTTTTTTTTTTTTTGTGTCTTCAAAAAATTTAAAAGTAGCTGTAATAATACTGCGCAAGTGGTCAAGTTTACCAACTTTACGCTAAAACTCCATATTTACCAACTTTCCAAAAGCCAAGGGGGCTACGTCCCTGGTTGTGCGCTATACATGATATAAGTTGGCATCAGTTCGAATTTATTCGAGTTCTTATTTTCCCAAAAGAAATTCAAGTTCCCAATTTCATCGTTGAACAATTATAAATTTCCCAACTTTTCAAAACATCTGGGGGGAAGCTCCCCCCTTTCCCCCTCCCCCTTAGTTACGCCCCTGCTCATTCATCTCATATTTATCGAGATAAATGCGGAAAATGCTAGTACTTACTGTATATTGATACGTATTATGTAAGTGATAGAGTCAGTACATTTTCTAGCCTTTGGGTGCATCATATGCATAAAATGTATTGAACCTTTTTTGTAGTAAATGAAAAGTACAAAAATTTTGTATATAATCATTTTTTTCATAAAGCTCATATTTATCGAGATAAATACAGAAAATATCAGTATTAACTATGTTAATATCAAGTTGGCGATACAGCCAGTAATTTTTCTAGCCTTTGGGTGCATCATATGCATAAAATGTATTGAATCTTTTTTGTAGTAAATTAAAAGTGCAACAATTTTATATATAACCATTTTTCTCGTAAAGCCTATATTTATCGAGATAAATGCCAAAAATACGCAAAAAAGTACACCTCGAATTGACGTGATAATTGGGAAATAGTTAATGAAGAATGCTTGGCTTCTAAATGTCATTTTATCTGAAAAATGAATGAAATTTTTTTTGTCTGAATTGAAGAGAGCACTGTCATTAATACGGGGAGGGAGGGGGGAAGGTTAGGTGTAATTCCCTTAAAGTTTTTTTTCTTTTGTATTAATGAAGTTACTAAAGTAGATATTAGCTTGAAAAATTATTAATATTTTTTGTTTAATTCATCAACCCTTATTTTTGTTGAAGGGGTGGGGGGAAGGGTGAGATTTATTATTTTTGTTAATTGATGATTTCTAACTAGGAATATGAATTAAATTGCCAGAATTTGAATTTTTTTCGGTTATAGAGTGATTTGTATCACTGCATGATATAGAAGATGAATTAATACCGACTCGAAATTAAGAGTTTTTCTGCATGAAGGAGGTAATTGTGCAGTTTTGCAGTGTAGGCTTGGTTGTTTAATTTTTTTTTTTTTTCAAAGAGCATTTTTGCAGTTGAGAGGAACATAAAAGACCACGAAGGCACCAACATTTGAAGCTTCCTTCAAAAAATTTCCTATTCAAGTTATTGAAAAAGAGCTAAATTTTGTTCATAATAATTTTTACCCCGACAACGAAACCTTTCGAACCGTGAATCATTGATTTCGACTGCTCAGAGTTTGATGGAAAACGCATCAAATGTAGACGTCACCACAAAAATTTCAACTACGAAAATTAATTGGGAGACGAGGTAAAGGAGGCGGTTCAATGTTTCGAAAAATAGATAAAATTATGAAAAAAAAATGTAGTACAAAGTGAAGGGAAATATAATATTTTATCTTGGAAACAACCTAGAATCGAAAAAAACCATGAGAACTACTTGGGGGGGCAAGGGTAAGGAGAACAATTCTTTGAAAAAAAGCTAAAAATTTATAAAAATTAAATTCGGCGCACAAAACTCGGTACATCCTTTAACCTCGTCATACTCGTTTAAAATAACGTATTCTCGTTCATTTTGAAATTATCACCCTGCCTGAGCGTTTTGATGTGGCGGGGCAGGGGGCATTCACACCAGATTCAACAAGTGATACATCACTTTACCAAACTACTGTCTATCGATTTCGAAATTGAAATGTCGCACCGCTGGGTTTAAATAGTGAGAGAGGGGGAGGTAATTTTTCGAAAAATGTTTTAACTCTGGTGAATTTTCAACTTTGACTTCTGAAACTTTCTAGATTGTTTATTGAAACAACGTATCACTCATCTAACCCATTTTCGAAGGATTTTCGAATTGACAGTATTTGACACCTCATCGGCTATAGCATTTTTCCAGAACGTAATTTCCACCCCCAATCGTAATACACGTACGATGCATGAATTCTAAAATCCATCGAAAATAGGTAGGATGAGTGAAATATGGAGCTTATAAGGTGCCTGGAAAATTTTAGTTGTCAAAATTGATATCCACCCGAGTTATAGGATTTTTCAAAAAATTTGCTCCCTCCGCCCCTTCGCCAATCAAATTACATCGACGTAGTGTGAATTCCAAAATGCTTCAAAAATGGGTTACATATATAGAATCGACCATTCCCCCCCCCCCTGCAGGAGTCGTTTTCACGGTATCTTTTGTTATAAGGTGTTCCCTGATGAGAATAAACGATGGGCGAAAACGGAGCACGGATTCGTTATCAGCGACCTCGAATTAGTCGAAAACGATCATAATTTCGATTTTTTTGGATTCGTCGAAATTTCTAAAAATTCAAGACCTAGCTTCTTCGTTATTTGAGTGAAAAAATTTTCGGTCTCAGATTTTCGCGCAAGGTGTCTTATAAGGGGTATTCGAAGGCGTAGAGTTTTCCAGTTTTCGATATTTTGAATTCCTACCTCCCCTCCATACCATCTTTGGTAGCTGAAATGTTTGTAGTGGGGTTCCCAGTTGATGTGCTCTCCATCGTACTTCTCCGGTCGAAATCGATGATTCACTCGTAAGTGTAATATTTTTTGAAATGATACAAGAAACTTATTTTTTGAGGGAATTCGGTACTCTTGGGTGTCGGTGTCATATTTCAGTGTGAAATTAACACTTTAGGTTGAAATTTCTGCGTAAATTTTGGTAATAAGTCATTATGAGGTAAACAGGTTGAAGAGAGTTGGCGCCAAATTTTGAGGTATAAATTTTAGGAACTTGAATATACTGTACGAGCTTTTTCTGTAAATCCGAATTCGTTTTATTCGCCTCAAAATATTTACAGGCAACCTCGACCATCACTTAAGATTATGAATTCCTTAATGAAGGTGAATTTTTTGAAGCACGAAAAATTACTCCTAAGGTTTAATTAAATTTTTTTCTTCTTTCGTGACGTCACATTACCTATAAAAGGTAAACAAATCGTTCTGATTGGAGGTCGTTTTCAAGTACATACATATTCGATTACCATAACGAAATGCATATGGTCCGCCTTACTTTTACCGCAGTACTTTTCTTAATCTAACGAGGAAAAACTTCGCCACCTTTTTTTCCTTCTCCTATATGAAGAAAAACAGTAACTCGTATTCTAGTTTACTGAACTATGGTGAAAAACGACAACTATTGGTTTTCAATTTTCCAACTAATTTAAGTTGGAATTTGGCAACTTCACGTGTACTGGCGTATCGCGTGATAGAGATGGTTTTCTCTTCGGTGTATTTCGTGTATTCTACGATGAGCTGTTTCTTTGCTTTTATTTCTTTCGAAGAATTTATTCGGATGTCGATCTAGAGATGTAGGAGCTTAAAGAATAAATGCTTATAACTTCTTCAGAAGTGACAGGCGGCTTGTTTGATGGAATATTATTAAATAAAACGCCCATCGGTATTAATCTCGAATAGATTTTGAAAAGTTTTCGAAATGAGGGCAAAAGGGAAATAGGGATTAGGGGATGAGTTTTAAGATTAAAATGTGACCATTTGAATTTGGGTTGAAATGAATCCAAAATTGCGGATAGTTCAAAGTTTAGGTTTACAGAAGGTATATTTTACCCACTTTTCCCGCGAATTGATAGTAAAAAAAATTTAATTTCATTAATTAAAATTTATATGCGAATGATTTTCATTTACTTACTTCACTTTATGGGTTGAATTTTCCAAATTCATTCGTAATTCATGATTAATGCGAGTACATGTATACATAATTATAATAGATGATTTTTTAATTTTTTTAAATAATTTGTTTGATGATTTTTTGGCCTTTTGTAATTTTTCTTACCTTTTTGAATTTTTTTTTTTTTTTTTGTTTTTTTATTAATGAACGCCGTGTATAGCTTTGTGGCTCGAGGCGTTTTAAGGAACGTTGAAACCTCAAAAAAGTTTCTAAATATTTTGTTAAAATTTTTTTTGCCATTAGAGTCACAAAATGGAACTCCTCCCCCCACAAGTTTCTCCTAATCAATGTGGAAAGAAATTTTTGGTTTATTTTCAATCCACTTTAATGTAATAGTGAACTTGAGACCGCAATGTGACCCAATTTTACTCAAAATATTGCTATCTTATATTTTGAAGAGCTTCGAATAGCTTAAATTCGATTAATATGTACTTTTATGATTACTGATTGTGAGACCAAAAATTTAAAACATTCTAATATCAACTCCTCAGATTTAATTCAAGGGCTGTTCTTGAAGATAGAAATAATTAAAAATTCGACTCTAGCAATGCAGCATGGCTGCTTGCTTTTTTGGCATTTAGAGTATGGAATTTTTGAGGGGATTGGATGATAACTTTAGATTTTCGTGAAATTTAAATATATTTTTTACTTCGAGTTAAAATAGCCTTGACCAAATTTTCAGCCCCAACCGACCATTTGAGGAGGAAGTAGGGATCTTCGAATTAGTGTCATTTTCGAAAAAAATCACGATTTTTCGCTATTTTGACCTCCATAAAGATTTTGAGGAATTCATCATACCAAAAAAAAAAGAATCGAAAAAAAAAAAAATAAAAATTGAGTAAAAAAAATTCTGAATAAATTGAAAAAATAGATAAAAAAATTAATAAAAAATAAAAAATTTTAAGATTGGGTATTAAAATATTTTTTTAAAGTGAAATAAATTAGCTCTTGAAAGATGCAATTCGAGACGCTGAATCCAACTACGCCATTTTCATCCAGATTTAAGACCTAGGTTTCAACACGGTGTTCAAAAAATGCGGTTTTTTTGAAAAAATCAATTTTGTTAATTAAAATTTGCTTTCTCGAATATTTCAAAACTTTCGAAACCCATTTACTCATGAATACTATTAATATAGTTGATATCATAGTATTTAGAAGTGAAAATTGCAAATAGGTTGAAGCAGTGTTACCAACATTAAAAAAGTCTTGTGTTTTTTGTCGATAATAGGCCTACTTTGAGGACCTCTAGCTCCCTCTCAAATGGTCGGTTGGGGCCGAAAATTTGATTAAAGTTATGTCAACTTGAAATAAACAATGAATTAAAATTTCATGAAAATTGAAAGATAATTTTTTTCTTCACCTCTCCCCCCTCCCCCTTTTATTCATGCACCCAGAGACCTATTTACTTATTGTATCTAGTCGCCTATATTTTCGCTAAAAACGTAACCCAAATGATAAAAGTTGCTTTTAAAATGGCGAACACTAGTACACAACACCGAACAAGATAAAAAATAACTCTACGCGCGAGAAATAACATCACGCCAAAAATACTTCTAAAGCGAAGATAACGAAGTGTAGGTAATAAAAATTACATTTACGCTTCAACATTTCAGCGTATAAAAGTTTCAAACGAGCGTCGTCAAAAAGTCATTCGACCGACGACTCAATTTTCTTCACTTGAAAAAATTTCTCTCCACCGGTACTCTTGTTAAGTTACAAGTCGCAAAAAAAATCGAAAGGTGAGACACGTATTTGAAATTGAAAAGCATTCGGAAACAGAATACATAAATAGCATTACCGGTTACACAACACGAGCCTTCGTCACCTACGCCGATTTAGGGCTAATGCTCTTGACTTATTATGTACACGCTGCCGCGTACGAGCATTCGTATCGCTGGTGGCGGTATTGTTAAAATCCATAATGTATAATGGAAAAATATACAGATTATATATACCCGCCATGTACGTGTAGAAATGACAATCTCTCCGTGCTAATATCGTTATTGAAGGAAAAAATGAGACCTTGCGTGAAAAAAACACTCGACTCGCCGGTTTAAATTTTTAGGTGGGTATGCGATTAGGTGATTACATTTAGTCAGTACGCGTATCCAGCTGGATGCTCATTACGCTGACGGACGCGCTATAGTACGAAAATACGATAAGTGTTTTAGGTAGGAAATTAGACTATAGAGGTGAATTTTTACGACGTATTTCGTGGTTAGCGTACCTGCGGTTAGGTCATCTCGTATGTACGGATTACGGTTTAACGTAATTGGTCGTAGACGGCGGTAAAAACTCGACGAATTATTCACGGTGTCGATGTTTTTGTTTTCATTTTTTTTTTCGACTTACACAGCGGTTTATTGAACTCGCGCGATTTTTTCCACGATATTGCGGAAATGTTATAAGATGTGTATTTCGTTGGAATTTAGATCTCGTTGTACGAAGAAGAAGACTTAAAATCCTTATCTAGTCTGGAATATAACGAAAATTCCGAAAACAAATGGCTCACGGTGAAGGTGATCTCACAAGGACAGAATTGGCTGTTGCGACGAACGTACGAAAATTTTCGTATGCTAGATCAGCAACTCCACCAGTGTATTTACGATCGTAAATTCAGCTCGTTGCCGGAATTACCTCCTTTGGAGAATCTACCAGAGAAGGAAGATCCTCAGGTATTTATTATAATAATACTTTAGCCTAGAGAGGTTGCAAGTAAACCTTGATGTATTTTTTATCATTAATTTTTGCTCGGAAAATCCTCAGGTTGTCATCTCAAATGCGTAAAATTCTCAATCGATGTTCCTTGTGATAACCTCACGTTTTTTATAGAGGTTGAAGTGTTCGAAATAGGTTTTTTCGATTTATCTCGTAAACCATAATTGCTATCGTTAAAACACTATAATGATGAAATGTTCCTCTTTCATTTCTACGTAAAAAAGGTTATTATCAATTTTTAGGTGGGGATGATTGTAACGACGCCAAAGTGTATTGAAAAATTCAAGAGCGGGTACTTCTTACCATCTGTGGAAATAAGTGCATTTTTTTACAGAATTTTCGCGCCCCAAAGCAATCTTAACAGTGCGAATTTATGTATTCTGAACATTTCCTTTTATTCACTTCCTCCTCCCCTCCGCCCGTAGATTCCCCTGCTTAAGCTTTTTAGTGGACTTTACTTTGAAGTAAAATTCACTTATGTGTTCGCTGCGATATTTTTTAAAATTTTCTTTCTTCGACGATAACTAGAGTAAAAATTTACACATTGACTATAAATTCGGATGATAGGTAGAAGTGTTGTTTTGAAGTCGATACGTCCGCCAACAGTTGAGCTTTCCAACTTTGAAGCTTTTTCAGTTCTTTTGTAAATATCTGCGGAATGAAAGGTCGTAAAGAAAAAATGTAGAGGAACGAAGTTGTAGGAAATTTCATTCTATACAAGTTTGCTTTTATCCATTTTTCTTGAAAGTTCGACGAAAGTTGAGCTTTTGAACTTCGAAGATTTTTCATTTTACTTTTTCAAATATCTCGAGAACGAAACGTCGCACAGTGGGGCCGATTGCGATTCTAGGTGGACAAAAGTCCAAAAAGTGACATTCGATTTTCTGGTTGAAAATGCCCGCAAAAGTTGTGTACATCCCTCCTCTATAACAAAAAAAAAGCCACAAGAGCCATAACTCAACCATAGTGGTCATGGGAGGGGGATGAGTAACACAACCTCCTACTCCCTTCGCTCAAAATATCCTGCTAATACGAAAACGCTGATGTATGACTAATGATTTCGTGGTTTTAAATTCACTTTTGGGGGGAATGATATTTTTTCATGAAAATACGTTAAATAATGAATCATTTCACGGTGTTAATTTTTTTTACAAATCATCATATTTATGTGAGAATTTTTTTTATTTTCGTATTTTTTTACAATTTTTGTTACCTACAAAACCACAGACCTCTTCAGACCTAAAAGTGTCGATGTGGTGTTGTGCACAAAGTGCTCCTTTACACGCCTGTTTTGATTTCAGTTGCGCCAACTTGCGCCGAAAGTAGGTTTTTTAGGATTTTATGTTAAAATTTAGTGTTTTTACACGAAGAATCTCTGTTTTTTTTTTCTAATTACATTCTTTGCATACGTTGTTGAATTATTTATTAATTTTTTTTTTTTTGTTTAAATAAAGGGTTTCAACCCCCTTTGGATTTTTCTGCTTTCTAAATAACCAATTTTCTCGAAACTGGAGCTTTTGGTGCTCTGAGGAGTTGAATTTCCAATATAATTTTAGCATATATAGATATGATTGAAAAATCAATAATCACTTGTTCGCTTGAAACTCTATTTTCTAAAAATTGGTGTTCTGGGGCTTTTTGAGGAGTTGAATTCCATAAATGATTTCAAATTCAAATTTAGCAACCTCAAAAATATGTTACACAATATAAATGCATTGTGCTTTTTTTGAAGCTCAGTTTTTTGAGAATTGGAGTTTTCGAGACCTTAGGGGCTTTTTGAGGGACTATATTACAAAAAAAATTTCAGATTCGAATTCAGGAAATATATAGTTCAACATGAATGAATAACTTATTTGTTTGAAGCCCAATATTTCAAAAATTTTGTTTTTTTTGGGGCTTTTGGGGCTTTTTAAGGGGTTGCATCACAAAAAGAATTTCAGATTCGAATTCAGCGACCTCAAAAACATATAATTCGATATGCATAAATAATTTATTCCCCTGAAGCCCCATTTCCCAAAAATTTGGGCTTTTGGGGCTTTTTGAGGGGCGTAACGAAAAAACTAATATCAAATTCGAGTTTAGCGACTCACATAAGGTACGCTTATTTAAAAGTAAAAAAGTTACATTTTCGAATTTTGTCCACCTAGATTTGCAATCGGCCCCACTATCGGAGAGAAAAATGAATGGGAATTGGATGGTTGCAAATTAGGAGATCTACAACTTTGGTTCATATGTAATTTTCATGAAAGCTCATAGTTTTCCGGGAAAATTAACTCAAAATGGAGAGTTCAGTAATTGGTACGGTTTTTTTTTCCTTCTGAAAGTTTGATGTTTTTATTCTCTGACGATAAGTTGAGTATTTAATTTTTTCATAGAAAAAAAAAAAAAAAAAAGGTAAAAAGGAGTTGATAACACTGCATCACGAAAATTGAAAAAAATTTTGAAATCTCTACAAAAGAATTTCAATTTTTTTTGAGCATTTTACAACGATTTTGACCATAAAACCAAAAAATTGGCAACTTTAGTGGTGAAAAATTGGCAACACTGCATTGTAAAATTTTCATTTTATATGAATTTTATTGCAACACACTTATTCATGCATTGTTCTTATCAAAACGGCAAAAATATTTACGAAAAACGAAATGTTTGAGAAATTTTTATGTAAAAATCGTCACTCTGCAAATTTTTAACTGGTAGAGTGATCAAAATGGCTTCCAATCGATCTGCTAATAGACTAGGAAGATGTAGAAACTCAAATTGCATCTTTCTAGCCCCGTGTGGTTATGGTTATGTATCGATCCGGAAGCTACAGAGGCGAAAAACCACGTTGTTTTCAATAATAACCATACTTTGAGAACTCTTATCCCACCCTCTCCCCAAATTATCAGTGGGTCTGAAATTTTGCATTGGAGACTTTCAGTTTGAAGTAAAACACCTCCTGAAATTTGATCAAAATTGATATACATTTTTTTTTCACTCTACCCTGTTATGCAGTGTACATTGTACAAGTTGCCTACTTACTACATTACAGGCACTAGTGATAGCTCTAATACTTTTTCGCTCTCATTATTAAATCTAGTGCCTTAAGTATGCTTAACACCTGAAACAGAAGCGTAGGAACTAATTTGTCATGTGGGAGGGTGAAGGTAATTGGCCTCTGTATCTTAATGCCTACCTCGACTTAGAGTTGCCTTCTAGATTTTTATTTACCCCATCCCCTCCATACTCTTTCTTCTCTGCTGTCAAGAATACAATAAATTTAAAAAATGTAAATTTTAATAAAGATACAGTATTCGTAATTTATGAGAAACGCATAGAACTACCCTAACTCATTTTCGACAAAAATGTCACGTGTCGAAATCGAAACTGCTTGAAGTGATTAATATTATTGCTGTAAATTACTGTAATTCGTTCTTGAAAAAGGGCTTGACTGAAACTCAAGTGGTCATATTTTAGTTCCACATCCAAGTATATGTAGTGAGATGATAAAGACGATTCACAAAATTCACTGCCTTCGTTTGTCATTTACAAATTTTTTCCCCTCAAAGTCCAAATTCACTTCGGAAGCTAACCGTGGAAGACTTCTACTTCCGAAAATAGAAATCCCTCTTCAGTTTCCTAAAATCCACCAATCTATTCTCACAAATATAAACTAATAAATCAGCACGTGCCTCTGGCACGTTAATCCAGGAGTAAGTAAGTAAATATATGATTATCTGACTCTTCCCCTACGTCTTGACAAATTAGCCTGACTGTAATCATAACAATTTTTAATTAAAAACTCTGCTTTGAAAAAAAAAAAGACGAATAAATTATGATCTGTTCTAGAGAAATGAGGGGAAAAAGGAAGAGAAGGTGAACGAAAAAAAGGAAAATCTCAAATAAGTTCCAACAACTTTTTTTTTGTTTTTTTTGGGGGTGGGGGGAGGGGGCGTTTTTAACTGCTTTGGTTATTACTCCACCTCTAGGATGGTTTGATTTTAAAGAGAAGTCCGCATTGTAAAAACAGAAATTCCGTAATAATTATTCAGTTTTAACGAATATTTATATCGAAAAGAGGGATGGAGAGGGAGGTTCGAATTTAGTGAATGGTGCGAAATGAAATGAGCCAATTTCGACAGTTGCTAAATTACATTATAAGGTGGTCATTAATATTTCAGCACCCTATATCAATTTTTAAAACTCCCTCCTCCCTCTCTCCAGAAAAATATGAAATCAATATTTGCAGGGAAGATTTTTGGGCTAAAATTCGACCGTATTTTCTTTCTTGAGTCTGAAGTAGCTTGAATTAAACCCGTAGGATGCACACAAGAATGAATTATTCATTTGTGGTGAAGTTTTGAAAATAACCAAACATGAAATTTTTTCAGTCTTATGACGACAAAATTTGACTTTGGAATGTAAAAAATTTTAAATTATCCTGTAATTCGTTTTTTTGAACATTTTTGAAACTTCAATTTTATTTTGAGAGATCTAAAAATTCATTTAAGTGTCTAAAATTCTTATGATATCCTTGTAAGGGCATTTAGCAACTTTTTTGACGGCCCCTCGATGCAGAACACGTTGAGACTGCTTCAAATGAAAATCTAGATTCTGTGAAGAATTTAGGTAATTTTCTCATTTTCATTCACGTGTGATGTGGATTAAGGTATGGTAAAAAAACCCTTTTCGAAAAATACCATCGTGTTTCTTAATCATACTTACCAAGAAATTGACGATAGTCTTTCTGCGTAAAATTGAGAGGAAAACATTCTATCCCTACTGTATTTTGACGCTATCTCCTATTGCTGTTGAAAGAAAGCGGAAAAAATAATTTCTGCACATTTCAACCATCGTTGAGAGGTTAGTATAAGGGGATCCATGAGAACTTTAATATCGTTGAGGGTGACAATCTGAGCACATTCCACAAACATAAATGTAATAAATATTACATCAAGGTTTGGTCCTTTCACGTCCAGTTTTCTTGGACTAATCAAAGAGTTAAGCCTTCTCGCTCGTTTTCAAACTCTCCGATTTCTTTGCAGACGTACATTAAAAACCAGCTGAGCAAATATTGCGAACGTTTTTCCGAAATCGCTGGCAGCCTGATCAACTGCGGTCCGGTCCTCAGTTGGTTGCAGTTGGATAACCGAGGCCGACGGATACTGGTCACCGATGGAGACAACTGTCCGATAAACACGCCAGCTGTGGCAGCTGCATACGCCGTTAAAAAATACACGGCCGTCGCCGCTGACGAAATATCATTCGACGTGAGTGTATTTATCGATTAATTAACCGAGCAATCAGCTTCGTTGTCGGAAACGGACGCTCAATTCGGATCAATTATCGAAGAACGTTGCTTTAATGGTGGCGGTTTTTTTCATACTTCTTTATTTCCGCGAAATCTCGTTGTTTATATTGCCAGTGTGGATTGATTTGCCGACGCGATTATTTATACGAAATCGAATCCATTGTTTGGCTAATACGTAATGTTGGCATTGAAAAGGTCGATGATTTTATTGAGATTTTACTTGTCGAGAAGAAAGAAGAGAAGAAATGTCGAGATTGAGATTTTTTCAGTGGAAATTATTTGAAAATTGTGAATTCATTTCATTTATACCTCGGTCGCGGTCTGTTCATTGTGATTAATGAAGCGCGAATTGAAGACGAAAAAATTAATTTACTTTCGAATAGAAAATATATAGAGTGGGGAATAATTAAGGATTCCCAGTGATGTGATTGACACGTGTACGTGAGGTGGTATTCGATGGCGAAAAAATATTTTTTCAATACATCTTGGTCTTAAAAATTTCCTACGAATCTGCATTTTCGGACTTTCAAGGTTTCTCAAAATATTTGAAATGAAATATTAATATCAGTATATGGCATAGAAAGTGATTTTAAGAGCACTAGGAATTGAAAAATTAATTTTTTTAAGCCTTTCGTAGGCTTATTGAGAGCGTTATCGACTTAAACATCTATTTGTAGTCCACGCAAACGCAAAAAACGTTGATAGAGCCATATTGGAAGCCCCCCCCCCTATTTTCTATAAGTATAGTTTGTTCATCTTAAGAAGTACATGACGTCATATTGCCATATCGCTCTACTATAGAAAACTTACTGTATATTTATCGCTCTTATGTTATCATAGCAGTCATAGAACTCCGAGATGAGTGTACCATAAGTTGGTAGCCAACTCCTCGTAGTATCACTTATCTTCATAGATAGCGTTTTATGTGTGATGACGTCGTTGGAGATTTGTAAAAATTAAAATTTCAACCTAATTGAATTTTTTTTTGTGAATTCGATAGTACTTTTCAACTGTAATAAAAAAAGTGATGTACAAAAATTTCTCAATTTTTCATAGAAGTGAGCTAAATGCAAAAATTTGAACTTTTTGAATTTCATGGGTGAAGCATTTTCGCACATACCTTTTTTTTTGCTCTGTTTTGTGAGTAATATGCATTTCATATATTGTTGAAAAAAGTACGTTTCGGAAAAAGTTCGATGAAAAGTATTAGGTGATGACGTCACAGGAAAAAATTCGCGTTATTTAAAATTTCTTCCTCGGAGTGTATAGTATTTGAGAAAGACAATAAAAAAGATCATTTATGAATTTTGCCTATTTCCAAAACTGAAGGAGTTATGATGAATTGAAACTTTCAAATCGCTATAGCTCCTTCAATTTTGCTAATAGGCGAATATTTTATATGACTTTTTTCGTTGAACATTTCAAGTACTATTGATTTCGAGAAAAAAAGTTTGAAAAAAACGCGAATTTTTTTCTCTTGTTACGTCATCATCTTATATTTTATATAGACTTTTTCTCAAAAAAATAATGTATGAAGTGAATAGTACTTGCAAAATGTAATAAAAAAAGGTCTATGCAGAAATGCTCCATCTGTGAAATTTCAAGATGTTCGATTTTTTGAACCCTCTAACACCCTCCGATGAAGTATCAAATTTTTGCATATCACTTTTTTTGTTACTCCTGAAAAATACCACCCATTTCATTAAAAAAAAAAAATCTAAATTTTGCTGATATCTTGATTTTCACAACCTTCTAATGACGTCATCACACATACAACGGTACCTGCGGAGAAAGTGGTACTTCAATGGTTTCATCTTTTTGGCGTCTATGTTGGCTCTACAAGCGTATGATATCGTACTACTCTCATCTCTGGATTTCATGACTACTGCAGCAGGCTAATGAGAAATTTGTTTGCAATTTTGTGTGAATGGCTACACCCTCACATCAAGGAAATCACCACAAAATAGTGATGTAATGTACTTCTTAACGAGAACAGACTGTAGTGATGATCGACAAAATTTTAAGCATGTTGAAAATTCGTGTTGAATGGGTAGTTGTAATTAAAGGCTGAAAAACAGGTGTATAAAAAATTTTCATATTTAATGGGAGGGGGGAAGAGGGGTTGGAATAGGAAAATAAGAGATCCAAAAATTTGGACATCATCAAATTTCACTGATGCATGCGACTTTTGTTGTTATTTCCTTGGAGAATCCTCCTCCCCTAGTCCACGCAAAAATTTTGCAATTTACTTAAATTTTTCTTGATGACTAAATTTTATGACGTCATCATATTGTAATCAAGTATTTTCATGGAAAGGTTCATTTCACATTTTCGTCTAACTGAAAAATTGAAGGAGTTAAAATGAGATTAAAATTCCAGTATATGGCAGTTTCTTCAAATTAGAAAATAAATCGGTGCTTGTGATTTTTATATTCTTATAAGGTCTAGGTAGGTATCTGTTTGTAAGAAAAAAAAATAATTTGAATTTTTTTTTGTAAGAAAAAATTTATTACAATTTCTCATATTTCTTGAGAAAAAAATAATAATAGTCGATTCCAAAGATTTTTCATGGAACGTTTTGTACTAGTCATTAGCAATAAAATAAATGATAATTATGTCACAAATTCTTATCCCTTCGTGGAGGGGAGCTGAGAGGTTCTAAAAATTTGGACATTTTCAAATTTTGAAAATGTAGCTTTTTTGTGTATAACCTTCTGTGTTGTATTTTCATGGTATCGCCCATTCTGTATAAAACTATTGAAAATTTTCACGATCTGCTTAAATTGTAATCACGTATTCCAACGAGAAAATTCGTTTATAATTTCCGCCCATCTACAAATTTGAAGAAGCGTAGCGATTTGAAAATGTCTCTACCTTACATCTTCTTCAGAAATGTGAAATTCAATTCTGAAAATTTGCGAATTCAAATGAAAAATTACGCGCCAAATTTCACATCCTCAGTGTTCCCAAAATATTGAAAATTCCTCAACATGTCACTTTTGAGAACCCATGAATCGCTCGGAAATCTCTACGATCGATGTTTATTCACCTGTGGCCGAACAATCGCCAATTTACTACTACTGTATTCGCGAATAACTGTTATTTTCATTTCTCCGACGAATATTTCAGATCGGAGATATGATTTCTGTGATCGACATGCCGCCTCCGGAAGACAGCATTTGGTGGAGGGGAAAGCGCGGCTTCATGGTGGGATTTTTCCCCTCCCAATGTGTGGCAGTAATTACCGACAAAGTTCCTCGTAATTTACAACTTAATCAGCCTTCAAATATCATCGAACCTTCTAAACCGGTGCTCAGGTAAAAAGTTGTAACGTACGATTCGAACGATTCGAATGGAATATCAAGATGATAATTTTTGTTTTTCATTTTCAGGAAACATGGAAAATTAATAGCGTTTTTCAGGGCTTTTATTTTATCGAGACCGTCGAAAAGGCATTTGAAACAATCTGGTATACTGAAAGAACGAGTATTCGGGTGCGATTTAGGAGAGCATTTGCTAAATAGCGGTCGCGATGGTAAATTTTATTCCACGATGTGAGCTTTCGTGTGTTAACGATGGGTGATTCATTGTTGTTTTATTTTAGTACCGATGGTGTTGAAATGCTGTTCCGAGTTCATCGAACAACATGGTATCGTCGATGGAATTTATAGACTTTCTGGAGCTACTTCCAATATTCAAAAATTGAGGTGGGATTTTTTTTAAAGAATAACTCGAAAATATCTGTCGTTTTGTAATTCCAATTTGAATTTTTATAGGACCACATTCGACGAAGATCGAATTCCAGCTTTATATCACGACGATTCCATTTTACAAGATATTCATAGCGTTGCTTCATTGCTGAAAATGTATTTTAGGGAATTACCCAATCCATTGTGCACTTACCAATTATATAAGAATTTCGTAAACGCCGTTCAAAACGCCGATCCGGCTGAACGAGTTACTTGTATGAGAGAAGTGGTGCAGAAGTTACCACCCCCTCATTTTAGGTACCATTTACACGATACACGATTTAAAAAAAAAAAATGTGTCATCGAGTAATGATTTTTTTTTTGCATTTTAGGACTTTGGAGTTCTTAATGAGGCATTTATCCAAAGTAGCCGAACACGGTACCAGAACCGGAATGACTGCGAGAAACATCGCCATCGTATGGGCTCCGAATTTACTACGCTGCAAGGAGCTAGAATTCGGCGGCGTAGCAGCTTTACAAGGAGTCGGTGTGCAAGCGGTGGTCACTGAATTTTTAATATCGAACGTTGACCTAGTATTTTGTACCGATCAAGTCTCCTTGCACGGTATAACGATAACGCGAAAGATGCGAAAATTTATATTTTCTCTTCCGAACTAGGGTAATGAAGGAGTTTTTCTTTCTCAGGTACAGCGAAACGTATACGTCCCAAATCACTGTCACTGGGAACGCCTACTAAATTATTATCATTGGAAGAAGCTCAGAGTAAGAAATTAGGATCGGAGCATTCGCACGAAAATTACATAGAAGTCGGTGAGTGAGTTCGACGCAGTATTTCGATTATCGTACGAAAAATACGCCCGTAGTATTGTAGAAAAAGTTCACGTTTTGTCGAAAACTCGAAATTCTAAATAATTGAATATCTAATCCTAGGAGGTGGACCATCATGTTTACCAAAAATTTACCACACTGTAATCGAATTACCAACTCGCAAAAGAATGCCTTTGAAGAGATCACCAATGGGCTGGAAATCGTTCTTTTCACGAGGTAGTGGCGGGTCCACTAGCTTGAGGAAAAGTTCTTCCACTAATTCCGGAAAAAGGAAGACCTCTATACCGAACGAAATCACCTATAAGCATGCGGTAAGCTCTTTTAAATTTTTACTCTAGGGTGTAGATTGTAATTCATAATTCCCCGATGAAACTATATTTAACAGCCATGCATTAAACATATAAGGGATCTGCATTATTTTTATCATAGATCCATTTTCCCCTCAATTAGCCTCATATGCATTGCATAAAAAAGTTGCCTTGTTTGAACATTTCTTTCATGTAGTAGGAAGTACTTGAAAATTAGAACAAAAAAAGTCCTATCATAGTTTTGCCTATCTGCAGAATTGAAGGAGCTGTATCAATTGAAAAGTTTTGATCAATCGTAGCTCCTTCAGTTTTGTAGATATGCGAAAATATTACAAAACTGTTTTTGTTCTCGTCTTTAATTACTATGATATATAAATTGAAAAATATTCAAATAAGGTAATTTTTTATCTGTGACGTCATGATGTATTTACGAAAAATGAGTTCTACGAAAATTTTACTCGTTCACATAGAGTATTTGAAAAATTGAACTAAAACAGTTATACTGGGTGTTCCGTTTCGGGCGCACCACCGGCAAATGGCAAATAGATCAATTCAAGTTACATACATGTATCATGGTTTGCCTGCCTAAAAATCGAAAGGGGCCGAGATATGCCAGCTTGAAAAAAAAATATGCTCACAGTGATCATGAAATAGAAAAATTTATATCTCACGAACTATAAACGATAAAACTTTACGACTTGCTTTGACATGTGAGATATACAATGAGTTTCTCTGGTGTTAAAATGGTGGGCATAAGGGAGCTAGATGATGAGATATGAGGAAATTAGTACCGAAAAACATGCGAAAAATAAGATGATTTTTTTTATTTTTTGAACATAATTTCTGAAATTGCCCTATCAAGGCCCCTGTTTAAAAATGTCCTGTTGATGAGAAATGTGTTCTCTACAAAATTTGATTGAGTTCCCCCTAGATAATTTTGACCATGAGAAATAAATTCATTTTGAAAATTTTTATTTTACGCACCACGCTGCGATAAGAAAGCGTAGTTGGTTTTCTTTTCAAGTTGGCATATCTCGGCCCCTTCCGATTTTTAGGCAGGCAAACCATGATACATGTATGTAACTTGAATTGACCTATTTGTCATTTGCGGGTGGTGCGCTCGAAACAGATCACCCTATATTTTTTGCCTTTGCAAAATTGAAGGTATTAGAATTAGTCAAAACGTACCAATTAGTATAGCTCCTTCAATTTTTCTGATAGGAATAATTTTATATTTGCTTTTTTGTTCCAATTTTCTAGTACTGACTCTTATACGCGTGAAAATTTTTCAAAAAATAATTTTTTTGCTACGCATGCGAGCCTACTGATGGAGAAAGAAGGTTATTCCACTCATAACTTTCCTCTTCTATTTGTATCCAATGACAGGATTCAATAATTTATCGTTTAGAATATAATCATATAATTTTTTTCGAGAATATCAAGCTTCTCTCCTTTCATTCGGGGAGAGGGTGGGTTCTGGGAAACGAACTTTGATTTAATACTCGATAAATCGAAAATTATAATCTTTTTTCCCCCTTCGAGAAATCATTAGAATGAAAGGAAAACAAATTTCAAATTCATGAAATGTTACTTTGACTTGTGAATGATAAATTACATAAATGTACATAAGATGAATGAAATTTTTTGACTAAGAAAAATCATTCAGAAATCCGTTTAATTTTTGGAAACTTTTTTCATAATAAAAAGTGAAAGAAAAAATGCCATATAAATAGGTAAAAAGTTTGAAAATTAAAAAAAGTTATCTGAAATATTGAGAAAAATCTACGTATCAAAATTTTTGGAGGTGATTTTATAAAAATCGACATTTTAATTTTTTATGTACTCGTGTGGTAGGAAAAAAACGAAGTCATCAGTTTCTTCAATAAAGTAATAAAAATAAAAATAGGTAGTATAAATAGGTATTTAGTTCCATTGTATCACTTGAAAAATGTGAAAGAAATTTAAAACAAAAAGAAAAATTTTGTTTAAAAATTTTAAAATGTATCAAAAATGAAAAAATGTTGAAAAAAGTAGAAAGAAATATCCTAGTAATGTAATCTTTTTTTTTCATAATTTTTTTGATAACCGCTTCAAAATATTTCACTACCTAAGACTACAGTCTGCGTTACCTGTGCCTTAATCCATTACTATCTGCATCTATTACAACTCCCTAGCATTTATCGATGTATTTTATAAATTTAGATTTAAGAGAAATATTGCATATGTTGCCCCTAGAAAGGAGTCAGTAATTTTGTAAGTAATAACTAATGAGTAAGTAAATGTAGTGACTGATAACGTACATTTTGAAATGAAAAAATTTGTTTTGTGTTTTTTTTTTTTTAAAAAAAAAAAAAAAAAAAAATCAAATGATATCCATCTTTGATGTTTACGCTATTTCTTTTAGTTTTCTGAGCATTTCTTCTTTATATCTTCATTTTTTTTTTATCTTTATTTCTAAAGGAACATCACCACATTTACGTACTTATTATCGTAAGCACTCTCTCAACAACAATAATTTTATTTCCTTTTCTACCTTGAATGATATCAATTTTAAATTTAATAAATATAAATAATACAGATTGTGTACAGTTGGAAATTTCAACACTTTGTTACCTATTCACCTTTTCTATAATACGTAATTTATTCCAATGAAAAAATGAACTTGATGTCTGATAGAATTTCAAAAATATTATGTAAGAAAAAAAACTTGTTGAATTAAAAAAAAAAAAAAAAAAACATAAAATAATAAATCTATTTTTATTTTTTCAAAACCTTCTCATTAATGTTAATTAAATTTCATACATGAATTTCGAATCCATTTTTTCAGGATTCGACGAAGAAACCCGATGCAGATGTGAAAACACGTCTGAGAACGGTGAAAAGCGCCGAATCATTAACTTCTGGTCTAGGTAACGGAGCATCAGTACGTAATTCAGTATGTTTGGATTTTTTATCGCCGCCTTCTCCGAAACTATGTGGCACATCGGGCCATAGTAGATCGGTATCGCACGATTCCTATTTCGATCATTTAGCCGAGAATACCCCGATGCATTCTACGTTGAGGGATGACGACAAAGGTGAATTGAATTTTCACGTTCATAATGATCTTTTTATTCGACGCCATTTAATTGTGATCATATTTCAGAAGGGTTGAGTGACTTACACGTGAATTTCGACTTGGACGAATCGGAGATGAAAATATTCTCCGAAGAGTCTTCGCAGTTATTCAGCAACACTTCGAGCTCGGAACAGCTACAACCGAATGTGAAAAAGGTTCCGATTTTGGCGAGTGCCGAAAATACTATTATCGTTGATCCGTCGCCAAAGAAGCACAAAACCAGCGGCGATAATAGCTCGTGTAGTTCGGCCACCCTTTCGGATGATATGACGGCGGTATCTAATAAACGATCACGTTTGGAGGAACGCCTTTTCGATGAAGATTTCGCCTATATTGATAGTCAATGCAATGATCGAGTGAGTTGAGGACTTGGTTTATCTTTCTTTTTTTTCGAATTTAAAATTCATATTATTATAAACTTGGTTCTCATTTTGCGAAATATCTGCTGGAAGAATTTTTTCAATTCCCCTTTTTTTTAGTGATTTTTTTAATAATTTTTTGTTTCAATTCATTTTTTCGGTAATTTTTTTTTTAGTTTTTTCAATTTTCCACCCTCGTCTCTTTTTTTGGTAAAATTAATATTTTCAATGTTTTATCGATTTTTAAGTTTTTTATAGTTACCCATCGTTTATTATCGTTTCAGTTTTTTTTTTTTTAATTTTTAATGGGGTTTCAGTTCCATATTTTTTGTTCGTTTTTTTTTGGCTAATTTTTATTTTTTTCGTCAGTTATATTCATTTTTGAATAATTTATTTAATTATGTTTTTTGTCTTTTTTGGTCATTTTTTTTTATTATTTTTTAAATTTTAGTAATTCCTTGTCTACTTTTTTCAATTTCTTTGTGAATATATTTTTATTATTTTTGACGATTTACTGTTTCAATTTTTTAGTTTTGTTATTTTTTTCAGTGTCAGTGATTTTAGTCAATTTTTTTTATCTATAATTTTTCATAGTTTTGTCAGTTTTATTAATTTTCAACTCATCCATTTTATTTTTCCTTTATTAGTATTTTAAAATAATTTTTGTAATTTTTTTATTTCAATTTTCATTTACTCATTTTTTCCATTTCTGTTTTTTAGTATTTATTTTTCATTTTATTTTTTTCTTTTATTTTAAACTTTTTCAGTTTTTTCATTATAGGTTTTATTTTTATACTATTTTTCAAATCACTTGTCTTATTTCATTTCAGTTTTTCTTTTTGGGTTCGTTCTTAATTTCATGATAAAATCTTTATTTTTTATGATTTTTATTTATTTTTAAATAATTTATTTTCTTTAAATGTTTGTTTGTTGTTGTTGTTGTTGTTTTTTGTTACTTTTTTGGGTTCAGAGTTTCTTGTAATTCCTTTTTAATTGTAATAATTTTTAGTCCTTTTTTTTTATTTTTCATCAATTTTGCGTTTCATTTTTCTTGTTTTTCATTGATTTTTTTTTTGTCGGCTTCATTCATTCTTGAGAAATGAATTTTGTTTCGGTTTTGTATTTATTTTTTTTGTAATTTTTTTTTGTTTTGATTTTCATCAACTTATTTTTCCCTTATTTTTTCATTTTCATTCTTTTTTTTTGTAATTTTTTAATTATATTCCGGATTATTTTTCAATTTTATATATTTTTTTAATTGTTCTTAATTTCGTCATTTTTATGAATTTTGTTTTATTTTTAATTTGTTTTAATTTTTTTTCTTCTAAATTTTACTTTCTTCATCTTTTTGAATTTAGTTTTTTTTTAATTTTTTCTTTCAATTTTATTATTTAATTTTTAATTTTTTTAATCTTTTTTTTTACTTTTAATTTTCTCTTTGTTTTTTTTTTCATTGTTGATAATTATATTTAATTTACTTTTATCCTTTTTCATTTATATTTATAACGTTGAATGATAAACAGCGAATTTTTCTATGAATTTTTATTCGATTTTAAATTTCTCTCATCACTATTGTTTCAGTTGGTCGTTGAAGTGGACGTCCATCATCGTGAAACATCACAGATTTCTTCGCCGATGACGGACGAAGCCGGTTGCACCATATCCGATACGACCATCACCAACATAAACGTTCCTTACACGCCTCTGTCCGAGTGCAGTTGCACAACCAGCTCGAATTTCGAGTTCAGCTACCAAAGACTGTCCTCCTCAATGTCCTCGTCGCAATTACCGCGTAGTTCGAGCGAAAGCGTGAAAACCAGCGATGGTAAAAAATACGAAAACGTACCGGGAAACAGACTGAGTTACCAAGGCGACTTACGCGTCGGCGGCCATCCTGTTAAAAATAGATTAAGTTTACAAACTTTAACTCCAGGCGTGGAGGGTGATCATCACTTCGACAGTATACGTTCGTCGACGACCCCCAAAGACGCTCAAAATGAACTGAACGTTAACGATAAGAATTTCAAAAACGATCCCGGCGATCATAAAATTTACGAAAATTCCTGTGATTATTATTCCAAAGAAGCGTTTAGTGATAAGACCAACGGTACTTTGTACGAAGAAGTGGAATGGAAACCGGACCATAAGGATTCGGATGGGCAGAGTTACGACGAATTAGTACTAAACGATAAGGATATGTTTAGCGACGTCAAATGCCCAGATGCACCGAACGAGTCGCCCTATGAATTGGTCACGATGGTTGGTAATCGTATGACATCTGTGTCCATGAATGATATCGTAATGTCCGCCAGTAAGAACGGTCAGACGGAATCGAATTACGAAGAAATCGGACCGGTGTGCTCGGCTCGTTGTATGAATAATACGGATCACTTGGACGATGATCATTACGAGAAAATGTCCTCCTCCGTGTGCTCGGAAAATGAAATTTATAATTTCGGAAGCATCGGAGATAAAGGTAAATCTAATTACGAAGAAATTTCTATGCTCGGAGATGATCTAGCTTGTATGAGGGATTGCATGTCTTCGTCCAACGAGTCTTTGGAAAGTTCAACCGACGAAGCTATGATCGAAAATAATCTATACGAGTCGCTGGTCGCTGAAGATTCCAGTCCAGATGTGGCCGCTAATCAATTCGCCAATATTAAAGAAAACGGCATCTTTACAGATACCAAAGAAAACGAGGTTAGCTGAACTTTTTTTTTCAACTGTGCAATCATTGTGTTCTAACTAACGAATTTTTTCAACGTAATTTTTAATTTTTTCAGATTCCCAGCAATTACAATAATTTTGTTATAACCGTACAATCTCCCGAAAAAGATGAACAAACGGAGATTCATTCGAATGATCAATGTCCTCTACTAATATCAGAAAATCCCTCTCCCTATAGTGACTCAGAACCAATATTTTTCGATAAACAAGAACCAACAAAGGATGAACAAATATGTTCAAAAGAAAACAATTTAGAGAATAACGATTTCATGTCGAACGAGGGTGAATCCGATGAAAAAAACTTAAGGCCGAATACTTTACCCATCGTAGAAGATAATGATAATTGTAAACAGTCGCTCGAACCAATCCCCAGTCATGATTTTTCTAATGGTAAAGAAGAGAATGGAGAAAATGGCGAAATTACTATGAAGAATAATTTACGATCAGGTAATAAAATAGTAAATCAATCGTGTTGTGTCGCGGTATTTTGGACGGACAAAATAGTGCTTTAAATTTTGTTGGTAAAAAAAAATGTAAGCAGCCATGCAACATCAGTAGAGCTAAGTTTTTAATGAAGGAATGGCCAGATTTTTACATAATGATATTTATATTTTTACTCATTCATATCCAGCATTGAGACTATGAACAGCTCATCCTTATCCATTATAACCTTCGACTTTATACTAATATGGACTGCTTATAATGCGAACTTTAATGGCATACCCGTGTTGAACCATAGAAAAAATAAAAAGTTTGCGAAAGTGAAACTGAAAGCATGAGTTCTTTCTGTTCTAGCTAGCATTTCAAAAAAAGCAAAAATCACGTAAAAACGTGTAAAAACATCGCGCCGCCAAAGAATTTGATTTTGATCGGCGCGCCGCCAGCCGCCGATAAATGGTCATTTTAGTCACCCCCGATGAAGCCAATTTCAGCGCAGACCTTCTACCATATAGTATATAGACTGCTAATTCTTATCACTCAACGTACACAAGATGACTGAAGTCCAGTGTCCAAATTCGTTCCTTGTGCAGGGCTGTAATAACGGATTGTGTTTCATTCTGTTACCGTTCCGGTATCCGTTCCTGAGTCATTCCGTTACGTTCCAATTTTGGATTTTCTGCTACGTTCGGTTACGTTACGTTCTGTTCCGTTCCATTCTTTACCCCTTTTTTTTAGTACGAGTTGGAGTCTCGTCTTTTTTTTATTCTTATTGATGATAGTAATGGTAAAAAATTTAAAATTTAAAAAATATTGAAAATCAAACAATAAACATTTAAACAATGACTCAAAGTTGCAAATAACACAAAATAACTCATATTTTATGAATCAGCGACAATGCACTGAGCAGTTTTGCCATTTTTTTTTTCTTTTTGAAGACTGATTGATAATTGATTGAGTTATCGGTTCATTGCAGTTTACAAATTTGAAAACGTTTGAGTCTTTTCAAGTTAAAGTTACTTAGAGTAGAGTCTTTTAGACGCTCAATCAGTTTAGGTTACTGTCAGGGTAAAAATACTCAGTCACTTTGTGGTTAACTAAAGTTGACGGTTAGCGATCGAGTTACCATACCCTGCTTTTCACAAATTCACAATTCTACTACACTATTAGGTATTAAACTTAATTAAAAATGATCAAATTTGAATTTCACATAAAAAAAGTATACATTGCATTGGGCTTGAAAGGTAGAAAGCTAGAAACAATTTTGCCAGCATTCAAATTTCAAAAAATGAAAACAATGTAAAATAACAGAACACTAACAAAATTGATCCGTTACGTTACGTTCCGTTACGTTCCATTACTTTTATTACAGCCCTAACCTTGTGTGGTGATATCAATGTATATATCAATTATCTAATTGAGTTTTTAGCGTAAAATTTTGTTGTAATAATTGAATTGAAATGAAAAAATAGTCAAATACTGAAAATGAAAAAAATAAATAAATAAATAATTATATAAATAATAATAAATAAAAAAAACTAATTTAAAACTGTTTAAAATTAGTTTTAAACATTTATTTTTCTTCATGAAAGTTTTTTGTTCTAAAACAGAAAATCTATTTTTAAACAAAAAAACCGTTTTTTCTTTCTTATTAAAAAACAAAAAAAAGGTTTTTTAGCAATTTTGCAGAAAATGGTATGTTTATGTGTTACAAAAACAAGCCGTCATGAACAGAATTATGTATCACGTAGTTTCAAACTATTATAATTATACCATGTTTCTGACATGTTGGTAACGATAAATAAATAAATAAATAATGTTTATAAAACATCTGCAGTATTAATATAAACTGTTTTACTTACAAATACTGCCATTATATACGTTTCTCTGCTCCTTTGGAGTTATTATTCTTTATTTTTGTTGTTAAAACCAATAAATGGCGAAAACATTTTGAAAAAATAACTCAAAACAATGTTATTCACAACATTACAGCCATATCTCATGATTTTGGCGCGAGAGAAATTTATTATCACATACAAAGGTACTATTTTGAACATGTGGACTTTGGCAAAGTGGTTTACAACGAGTTTCCATATAACCAATGTTAAATTGATAAGAATTAGCAGTTCATATACTATATGGTCGAAGGCGCAGACCTATAGTGACAACAACTCGAATAGGTGCATTATGATGGCGTGGGAGATCCGTTTCCCAAAAAAATTGTTACCCTTCCTTCCTTCCTAAAAATTTACCAATAAATTTTATTCAATAATTTTTTAACGTGCAATTTTTTTTACTTTTTACAAATGAATAAAATGTATTATGAGAAAAAAAATTAAAAAAATGTAAGCAGCCATGCCGCATTACTGGAGCTGAGTTTTTAATTGGAGCTTGTTTTGATTTACTAATAACCTTGCTCAACTCAAGCGTTCATGACTACAGGCCACACCCAATACCAAGTCTGAAAACCCGTACCCTATCCTTTCCATAAACACTTACGAAGTTGAATTTAGCACAAATGTAGTATTTCTTGCCATGAAATAATCATGTGAACACATATTTCTCAAATTACAACTATTTGAGGGTCCTCAAATTATCTTCAAATCTTGATAATCCGCCATTTTGGATCCATACTCCCCTCCAAAATCACTGAGAAAGCTAAAATTAAAATACGTTTGTCACTTGGGCTCATTTTATCATATGACACAGCAATAAAAAATTTTCGACGGCCTCCTGTACCCCCACCACTATTTTAGGTTGATAACCCCGCCTTCCCCCCCTCCAACATCATGTATAGAAGTGAATTCGGGATATAGTATACAACTTATCCCCAATAACCATATGAATTCATATTAATTACATTTTTACCAACTTGAGGCTCCTCAAGCTCTACTCAAAATTTTGATAATCCGCCATTTTGAATACATTTTGATCCAAATTCAAGAGGTCATATTGTGGTCACCAACTAACCTCACACACAAAATTTGACCTCTTTAACTTGATTTGGTGGGGAGATATGGAAGATTCAAGAAATTTCATGACTCAAAACTTCCTCAAAAAGCCGTTTTTTGATCTAACTCCTCTCAATATGCACTTAGGAAGCTGAAATTTGGATATGTTAGTATCCGTGACTCACTCTTTCATATGAAATCAAAAACGAAAAATTTGAGCTATTTGCCCCTTCTCCAGCCCCCTCAAAATTTGAGTGATCCGCCATTTTGAAATTTTCGAAAAAAAAAAAAAACTTTGCGCATTTTCAAGAAGAGTTCCTCACCAAATTTTGAGCGAATTTTATGAATACTCGCCGGCGCTACGCGTGGGGGAAAAAATATATATATATATACAAAAAGTTGGACATTTGCCAGATGATTACAAATGGTCTGAAACGCAAAGATTTGAAGACCGCACCCTCCCCCGACCTTCCCTTCCCAAATCAGGTAGGCTGTAATAGCTATCGTTTTTATTAAAAACTCAGCTAAAAAACAAAAATTCGCAAGCTCGTAAAAAAAAAACAATGAAAAAAATCGTAGCTTTTCTAATAAAAATTGAAGAAACAAAAAATTTGTAAACATTTCAAATTAAAAATATTAACAAAAAAAAAAAACACGAAAAATTCATATGAAAGGGTCAAATTGAAATTAAAAAAAAAATCAAATAAAAAATAGTTTTAAAAAAACTGAAAAATTTACAAACGAGTCGTATAGAAAGTAATAGGTAGCTCAGTATTATAGAAGGCGAAATACATTAAGCGAAGCTCATGTAAGAATTGATGTTCGTATTATTTTTCAATTGTTATTATATTATATGTTTATGCAATTTTAGTCTTTAGTCGTCCATTTCAGCGCTTTTTCTGGAGCCTCCTTTGCGTAAATGGATGGCAAAAGCATCCTTGTCGCAGCCTCGGCGCCGCCACTGTGCCTTATGCATCTAGCTCTAATGATTAAAAAATGTCAAGTTTTGGCAATCCTTTCAGTGTCTCGCAAAATTGGAGGAAATCGTCATGTTGTATATCCCTCTACATATAAATTGAACATTGGATATCTTTCTCGATTGATGTCGGTTGCAATAGTTGACATTTTTCATGTAAAAATTAGCTAAAAATTCACCGGTAACGCGATTATATTATCTTATCAGTTCCACTATGTTGTTTAGATAATGTAAAATTTCGTGATATTCAATTATTGTGAAGAGTTGAACTCGTCATTTTGATTCGGTGACTCAGTAATACTCGAAATTCACGCACAATATTCTGTCCATTCGAATAGCTTTAGTTTTAATCATAGTAATTTTACTTATTTATAATGAAACGGTTTTTCCGTACTTATTTCTGCGTTAATTCGTCGGTTTGTTTTTTCGTCGTAACGTGAATTTAGTGGTAATTCATTGGTTGTATTTTTCAGGCTGCACGAAAAGCGTACAAGATCTCGTATCGCGATTCGAATGGTCGGCTGAAAACGATTTCTTGAGTCCGCGCAAAGACTCGACCCCTCGAAACAAAAGCCTATCGCCGGATTACCGAGACGATAAGTATTCGTCGAATAAAAAAGAATATTTTTCTTTACCTCCTGTTTTAATAAAACGAAAACCGTCTTGCGACTCGTCCACCACCATGCAGTCCTCGGGTGGCGAAAAAGACGACCTGGCTGTGAGCAGGAATCGTATAGAAAAATACAAAGAAGAACGAAGACTAGCGTTACGACAGAAATATCAAGTCGATGGTGATCTGAATGATCAAAAAGACGAAGAAATGATAAGACGGTTTAAACAAAAAATACAGAAAAATGAAAAAAACAATCACGATTTCGACTCTAGTCCAACTGAAGCCGATGCCAGTAACGAGAACGAATCAGCTTCGAAGGAGAAACCCGCAGCTGTTACTACTATTAGTATTTTATATACCTCTAGAAGGAAAAGGGATTCTAACGAGATTGAAAAAGATGAAAAATCAAACATTACCAAAGATTTAACTAACGATGTATCTGCTAAAATTAACCAAGATAAGTTTGAGAATTGTAGCTTAAATAAAAGTAAAACTGTCGTCAAGAGCTCTATTAGCGATGGAGAACGCAAGCCTGGCACTTTGCTTTTGAAATCATTCAGTACAGATAGAATCGAACCTGTGAGAGAATGGCCTCTCAAATCGAATTCGTGCGACGTTAAACGTCCCTTCACAGCTAGTTTGGAACGTAAAATTAAGAACAGCGGCAATGTCGAGAGTTTAGTAGCTAAACGTGTTAATCAGCTTTCAGGAGCTTCGGAATCTTCGGAACTTCCTCGCGTTAGGAAAAGTGGAGAAATTGGGTAAGCAGTTGAATCCACTCGATTGGTTTCATTTTTTTCTTTTTTTTTTCTTTCTTTTGGTAAAAATAATTAATGCAAATAGCGTTGCTAATTAAGTGATTTCATATCAACTGGAACAAAAAACACGGTTTTTGACCTCTTGTATTTCGATTTTGCTGGAAGGAAGATGTAAATAAGAACGCTTTTAGGTCCTCTTATTTTCAAACTTTATTGCCCGAATGTTGTTGTATAATTATGATGCACAAGAGCATCACGTGTGAATATCTACTTACTTTCTTTCATTTTTAATGTTATAGTTTTGCAAATGACGAATTTTAAAGAAATGTTATGCCTGTTGTTGAGTCTATCTTTATAGTGTTATTTTCCAAAAAAAAGAAAAAAAAAAATCAAAATCTGGAATTGATGAGGAAATTCATGATTACCAACCTTAAAAAATTTACTGCTTTTCGAGATTCAGTTTCTTGTGCAGAAATTTTCATGTTTTATAACGAAAGTGTAAGCAGCCATGCCGCATTACTGGAGCTGAATTTATAATTGTACTTTATTCAGGTTTATAAATTAGTGTGCTAACCCCTTCATGTTTATAGAGCACACCTGGTGTTTCATTTCTGACCCACCCCTCTCATCTCTCCTCCGTTCAAAATCAATTGAGAAGATGAATTTTGTGTTGTAGTATTTCTAGCCATCATAATCATATGAACGCTATATTTTTAAAATTTTAGAAAACTTGAAGCTCCAAAAAGTTTCCTCAAATTTTGACCATCCGCCATTTTGGATTAATTTCGACCCAAATTTAAGCGTCACACTCTGGTCGTCAATTAACCCCACATACAAAGTTTGACCTTTTTAGGTCTATTTGGTAAGGGGATAATAGAAGATTCATGAAATTTCTTTTAATGATTTCCCCTCATAAAGCAGTTTTTTGGTCTAACTTCCCTCCAAATTCATTTGGAAGCTAAAATCAGAACGGGTGAGTTACTTGGGCTCATTCTATCATACAGTATCACAGTGAAAAATTGTCAACTTCTCGCGTATCCGCCCTCGCTCCCCTCCCCCACAATCACATTTCAAAGTCATTAACCCCTCCTCCCCTCCAATATCATCTGTGAAGGTGAATTTAGGATATATGTTGTATTCTACTTTTCCCTAATAATGATAAGTCCATATCAGTCACATAGTTACTAATTTGAGGCTCCTCAAACTCTCCTCAAATTTTAATAATCCGCCATTTTGAATCCATTTTGATCCAAATTCAATAAGTCATATTCTGGTCACTAACTCACAATACACGCAAATTTTGATCTTTCTAGGTTGACTTGGTAGGGGTATGTGGAAGACTCGAGAAATTTCATGGCTCAAAACATCCTCAAAAAGTCGTTTTTTGCTCCAGCTGCCTTCCACATGCACTTGAGAAAGTGAAATTTGGCTATATTGGTGTCCGTGACTTACTCTTTCATGTGAAATCAAAAAAAAAAATTTTAGCCAATTGCTCCTTCTCCAGCCTTTCTCAAAATTTGAATGATCCGCCATTTTGAGGTGTATAGAAAAAGCGAAAAAATTGTTTAGTCGCATTTCTGAGAAAAGTCTCTCATCAAATTATGAGCGAATTTCATACATACCTACCGGCGCTACGCGGGAGGGGAATATACGAATATACCGGGTG